>PVKN010015749.1:0-18304 GCA_004027915.1 Capromys pilorides | reverse complement strand
AGCTCCAGGCCTCAGAGATAGACAGGTCTAGTGGCTGACTCCTGGGTAGCCATGGAAGCGAAGTCTCAGGGAAGTTGGATGATTGACTAAAGTCCAACAAGTTACTCCTGGGGAGTGAGGACAGAAGCCAGCTTGGGATCTGCATTGCGGATTAGAGCACCCTCCACATGCCTCCATTTTTCCAGTTGTCATGCTGAAATGATGCAGTAAGAGTAAACTTCAAACACTTAATGGCATAGAGGGGAAATCCCAGTGTGTGAGGCCCTGGATTATAAAGGCCATGGGCTCTGAGTGGCAGATTAAATTTAAAGTCACGTCTGTCCACAAAACCCTGACTTTCCCTCTCTGCACCTGATGCCATATGTCCCTCTCAAGACAGTTCAGTGATCCTTCCCTGAGGTGAGCGCCAGGGGTGAAGCTCTGGGGATCCGGATGCTGCTTAGAGCGGGGAGAGGACAGATGCCTAGGCTGTTCCTCGGGCTACAACTTACACTTAAAATATGCGCATGCACAGAAGCAACGGTGGAGCTGTGTGTTAGGCTCGCTTTACAGAGAGGACAGCAAGCTCCGGTGATGCCAGCTTTTAAACCCTGTCGCGAGAGTGAAAAGAGCTGCTCTGGATTCCGGATCATTGATTTCCCTTCCTGCGCTGCCTGAAAATGTCATTAAGGCACAGACCCAGGAGGTCTGCAATGAGGCCAGAGGTCCTCCATTTCTATGGGATCTTGGGAAATGCTGGTGCTCGTCGTCCCTGGACCGCACTTTGAGAAGTCAGTTTGGGTCCTGGTTCATAAAGTTGGGGTCACACTCCAAACTGGCAGCACGAAATAAGTTGGGAGGGTTGTCTGTCTCTGTCTCTCTGTCTGTCTCTGTCTCCCTGCCTCTTCTCTTCTCTCTCCCTCCTCTCTTTCCCACTTCCCTCCCTTCCTTCTTTCCTTCCTTCCTCCCTTCCTTCCTTCCCTTTTCTCCTTCTTTCATTTATCACTGACCTCTAAAAAGTTGTAGCTATCTGTCAGGAAAACTTTCATACCTCCTGTTCTACTTCCCACAAAACAAAATCCAGGGCTGGGCTACAGAGAGGGAGAGACCGAGAGAGAGAGAGAGAGAGGGACACCCCAGGCTCAGGAGGGAAACGCTGTGACACCATTCCTGTGCCCTTGGGCACACTGGTCCTGCCGGCCAGCAGCAATCCTTTGACGCTGCAACAAGCACCAGGCTGTGGTGAGTTGCATCACTGCAGGGTGGGCAGTGCCCCTGCGCCGTGTGCCTCACCCTGGTGGCCCCACGTGATGAGACCGTGTCAGCCCCACGTTCTCGAGGAGCCTGCGGTGACCTGCCCACAGGCCGTCCAGCGCACAGCCTGCCTCTGCCCCTGTCTCTCGCCCTCCAAGGTCCTCTGCCTGAGTCACCATTTCTTGCTGGCGCACTTTGTCTCCCAGTCAGACCCTAAGCTCCTGGGGCACACAGCTTCTGCCTCGCGTCCCCTTGCTTCTGCCCACAGATGCCAGCCTGATGAGTCGCCCAAACCCCGAGCTATACATCTATCACTTAAGATCCAGAAACTTGTCCTTTTTTCTATTGTGTAAGAATGTAACTCTCCACAGCTCTGTAAAGCATATCTGTGAGGGCCCCTGCAGACGCTTTTTAAATATCACCGAGTCAGTAAATGAACCTCTCGCCTAAAATCGTGACGGGATTGTAGGAGCTCACGCCAGAGGTCACGTCAGCACTACGCATGGGTCCCGTGAGATCACGCACGAGAGGGCTCCGGCAAAGCGTGGAGCCTCTGCAAACGGAAGGCGTTGTCCTGTTACCAGGGCTTAGAGCGTGTGTTCCTACCAGACGTGAACAACCACGAAGCCATCCAGACACCACAGAGGGGCTTCGCCTAGGCCTCAAACTCGCCCCACGGGATAGCAGTTTTACCATTCATTTCTCCCTGAGTTAAGTTAATAGACCCAGACTCTCCTGGGCCAGGAAGTAGAGGACAGGGGGAAATGTCCAGCTGGGTCTGCAAACCTTGTGCTTCCGGAAGCTCAGGAGCAGCCAGGTACGATTTAATACAACCCGGGGAGTGATTTCATGGGCGGGAGGAGCAGTGAGAGCGAATGTCACTCACAGCAGGAGGACCTAATAGCAACCATGTGTTTGTCTGACTAAACACAGACATGCCATGTGCACGACTCTTTCACCTTCTGAAGAAGGTGCACTAGGTCTCGCTTGCCTGCTGCCGGCCCAGACATTTGTCCACCCGTGTCCTACTGTCCTCCTCACTGTGATGTCTTTGTCACCAATGGGTTGTGACAGTGCTGGATCCTGGGTCCCACGTACCCTTCTCCTGGAACCACGGCCCTTGCCCCCAGTTTCCCTCCCCTCAAAGACACCGGCTTCGATTTTGGGTCTACCTAACCATTCCACCCACACTAGGTCCACACTGGATTTGTTACTGTCACCATCAGCTCGTGTCCCTTAGCAAGCCAGACCCCAGCTTCTCTGCCAGCCGTCTCCATTGCTGGCCCTGTCCGTCTCACACAGTGGCAGCGGTGCCACAGACAAGCCGGGCAGCAGAGAGCGGCCAGGGCCAGTCGGCACCGGTGAGCCTGCAGAGCAGCGTCGTTTCAGTGAATTTACCTAACAGTTTTAGAGGAGCTTGGGGTTCCTGCAAGACAGTGGGGGAAGGGCGGTGCTCATGGCTCTGCTTATCACCCCCCATGTCCTGGGCAGCTCAGCTGTCCTCACACCTAGCAGGCTGTGGCTAAGCTCCACCCTCTAGGGTCCCTACTCATCCCAATTTCCCCATGACTTCCCCAACTTTGTCACTGAAAGCTCCGCGACTCAGGAAACTCCTCAGCCCCCGGCAAGTGAAGATGCTGCTCAGCCACCACCCCTCAGGAGGCCGCGAAGGGCCGTCTGTGGTGACTTGGTGCTGTCTTTTGCCAGTGCTGCCAAAACAAAGCTCCACTCGCCTTGTAGCCTACACAACAGCAGTGCATTGGTTCAGAGCTTTGGAGACCAGATGTCCCCGATCAGTGTGCCACAGAGTTGGATTCTTCTTGGGGCTTCGAGAAAAAAAGCTGCACTGTGACTCTGGCCCCGTTTCTGGAGATTTTCTGGTAATCTTGCCATGGTGAAAACAACCTTGTGACCTGCATCTTCATCTTCCCCAGGAGTTCTTCACCACGTATGAATGTGATGTTGAGTGGTGGGGTTTCCAGGAGCTGATTGTATCAGGGGTGCTGTATGCATCCGGGAGTTAGCCCACTGCAGAGTTTCAGAGCCAAATGTGCTGGCAGGAGGCGGGGCCTGCACGGGCGAGCTGCACCTCCGAGAGTGTGGCCTCCAAGCTTGTGCTTGGTCCTGCTTCTCTCCTTACTCTCTGCTTCCTGCGCACTGTGATGTGGGCTCCTTTCTTGCACCAGCCCCTCCCACCACATTTGTGCTGCCTTGAAGCCAGCGTACCATGGACTGAACCCTCTAACAACCACAAGCCACAAGACGTCTTTCTTCTTATAAGTTGTAAGCATTGGGTATTTTGTCCCACTGATGAGACGGTGACTAAGATAGCACATGCCTGTGAGAGTTTCCCTTTTCCCAAGAACCCCAAGAACGATACAGTCTTTCTCTAGGCTGCAACTCACTCCACATAAAAACTGCTTTTTTTAATTGTAAAAAGAGAAAAAAAAAAAGTACAACCAAAACTAGACCAAATTCCAAAGCAAGATGATAGGAAATTCACAATGGCTGTTATGTTGCATGCTGTAATCTTCCAAGTAGAGGCTCACATTACCAGGCACAGGCATGCTCAGTTGATTGAACAATATAACCACTAACTTTTCCTTTCAATGAACTTGCAGAAGTTAGTAGTACAATTATCATCTCCATCTTGGGTATATGTACATATCTTCCCCTCTTCCTTCTCTTCTCTTCCTCATTCCCATTGTTCTTTCCTTTTGAGCAGCTTCTTGGCCTTTCGCTGTATCTGTTGTACTTTTTGGACCTTATTTACTCTTTCAGTTTCTCACCCTAGGGAAACAATATGACATTTACACATGTGAGGCTGGGTTATTTCACTTATGAGTATTGTCTCTAGTTTCATCCATTTACCTGTAAAAGCCTCAAGTTTATCTTTTTTATAGCTGGATGGTATTCCATTGTATAACAGTACCACATAATTTTTTCCATTCCTTAATTAATAGACATTTGGGTTGTGTCCAAGGTTTAGCTATTATAAATTTTGCTGCTATAAATATTGGTACACATATATCACTGTGATATGATGTTTTAATTTCTTCAGGTTCAGTGGGACCTCTACCCCAAGTTTTTCGAGGAATCCCCATGCTGATTTCCAAAGTGACTGTACCAGTCTATACTCCCACCGGAAGTCAAGAAGATTTCTTTTATCCTCACAGCCCTGCCACCATTTATTATTGGTTGATGTCTTGATGATAGCCATTTTTTTCTGGGATGAGATGGAATCTCATTGCTATTTTAATTTACATTTCTCAAATGACCAAAGATATTGAACATATTCTCATATATTTATTTTCCATTTGTATTTTTTCAACTGAGAAGTATGTGTTCCTCTCAGATGCTCACTTTTGGATTGAGTCTTTGAATATTGGGAGCCTGTTTTTTTTAATTCTTCATATGCCCCTTTGTCAGTAGGGCAGTAACCTAAACTTTTTCCCCAGTTCTTGGGTTTCTTTTCACTCTGTTTTACTTTCTTTTTACATGAAGAAACTTCCTAATAAGATGAGATCCAAGTCATTGATTATTTGAAGTATTTCCCATGCAGTTTGGTGTTTGTTCTTGAATTTTTGTCTTAAAGATTTTTACCTACTTTCTCTTCTAGTGGATTTAGTGTTTCTATTTTAATATTTAGATCTTTAATTCATTTTTACTTTAGTTTCATGCATGGTGATAGACATTAGCTAAGTTTTAGATTTTAAGCAGGTGGAAAGCTGGTGTTTCAAGTACCATTTATTAAAGAGGCTGTCTTTCTTCCAGTGAACATGTTTGGCCCCTTTGTCAAAGACAAGGCAGTAAGTGTGTTTCTGGTTGTGTCTGCGTCTTCTAATCTGTTTCATTAATCCTTGGGTCTTTTTTGGCCAAGACCATGCTGATTCTATCACAGTAGCTTTGTAGTATAATTTCAAGTCAGAGAGTGCGATACCACCTGACTTGCCTTTGTTAGCCAGGATTGCCTTTGCTGTTCTATATCTCTTCTGGCTGAAAATGAATTTTATGAATATTTTTTCTACATCTGTGAGGTATGCTTATAATATTTTCATCAGATTGCATTACATCTGTATAAAAGTTTTAAGAGTGTCTTAATTACTCTTCTCTTGTCGCTGGGACAAATACCCGACACCCAAAATGAAGGAAGGAAAGGTTTATTTAGCTCACAGTGACCAGAGGTTTCAGTCCATACTCATCTGGTTCAAGGCAGCATCGCACAGGGCAGAGAGCATCCAGTTCATGGCAGTGGGACAGCAACAATGGCAACAGAGAGAGTGTCTCTCTGTCTCACTTATGTTATGTTAAGGCTATCAGCCCCAGGTTGAGTGTAGCACCCACACCCATAATCTCAGCAGCACTAAAATCCATAATCCCAGCCTTAGAGCACCCATAATCCCAGTGGATCATGAGTTAATCTTGAACTCTAGAAGTCCCCACCAAATGACTGCATGAGGCTTTGGGGGAACAACTAGACACAAACCATAACAGAGAATATGGCCATAAATGGCCTTTTACAATTTATTCTTTTTCAAATTACATGCCAGTAAATGGATATGCCTGAGTTTCCAGTTTCATGGATAAGCAAGTTAGTAATACTATAGCATAGATACTTGAGGAAATTGAACTACTTTTGAAATCAGTGGGACTGAACCTGGCATGTAGGAAGTGCTCAATCAGTGCTGGCTTCTAATATCAGAGACTTTCACCAAGGGTTTCACAGCTATAGAAAGAAACTGAATTAATTCCCTTGTCTCTACACTCTTTTGGAGTATTAGTTTGTGTATTCATAGATGTTAAATAATTTTGAAAATCAATGGATGTACCATGAACAAGCAACAAATACCAAGTTAGGTTGTGTTACTTCCCAAGAGGTCATGAACCGAGCCACTGTATCTCATGAGAACAGCCTGGGAATAACAAAATGGGCAGGACAGCTGCTATGGCAGTGGTGCCTAAGAGCTTGTCTCCTCGCTTCAGAGGCACCACATGACATTAGAGTAGAGCTAGGCCTTAGTGGTGATGCAGGCAGCGCCTTCATTCTGGAGATGAGGGAAACAAGTTGGCTGTCAGAGCTGATTTCTTCCCCTTTGTCCTTCATTCTAAGAAGCTCTGTTATCTGATTTCCTGGCCAAAGCACATTAAGGAAAGCAAATTTGGAGAGGCAAAGCAGATAGTGGAGCCATGTGTGCCCGTGATAAGGATCAAGAAGGGAAATCCGGGCTGCTGCTGAGAAAATTCTATGTAAGGCGGACATGAGAACTGAAAACCCACCAGAGCGGCTATAACTGGCAGGGAAGGTCTCTCTCCTCAGACCCTCAGGTGCTGGCAGGGAGGCAGCTGCAGTCACAAGAGAGATTACGTGGTACATCACTGAAGCAAGGCTTGGGAGGAAGTTGTGTTCACCTGCTTTCTCTTTCCTGAGCCACAATACCCAACATCCACAATTTAAAGGAGGTTTAACTGGGCTCATAGACACGGAGGGTTCCATCCATGGCTGGCTGGGTCCAAGGTAGACACATCAGGCACGAGGACCTGGTGGAGCAAAGCCACTCTGTTCATGGCAGCTGCAAGGCAGAGGGGAGAAAGTGCCAGAGAAAGAAGGGCCAGGAGCCAGAGACAGACCCTGATGCCACACCCTGGGACCCACGCAGATACCCCTAAGAGCATGCTTTACTCACCTTTAGCTGTCTCTTCATGCAGTGAAGCTGATATTTCAAGGTAGTCCTTCTCCTTGTATGTGTCTGTACCCCATATCATCTGTGTTTTACAAATCCAGAGAATCTTCTGAGCTCTTGGAAAACAACACCAGAGAGATGTAAAGGCTCCAGCTGGCTTCTGCCATATCATAGTTCTCTGAAACAATGAACCAAGGAAAGTTAACCCTGCTTGGAATAAGAAGAGGAGGGGGAAGAAAATAATGACTACCTCAAAATGTTACGCCATCACACATGTAACATGCTCCAGGAACACTGATGTCCATATGGCATTCAAAACACAGCTAATCTTCAGTGATTGAAAAATTCATAGCAATGCAATACCTTACTCTCATGCATCCTAAGTGAATAAGGGTGGTGTTACTGTATGCCTAGAATAGCAGGGAGCAGCATGTCCCAAAACCTGTTGCATGGAACACTTAGTACTCTAATTCTAGCCAGAAAGAAATTGCTTCTATAATCACAGCACTCTTTAAAATGCAGCCCTTCTTGGCGATTTTGGAAATATTCTAGCAGAGAAGTCTGAGCAAGATCTTGCCTCACTTGACCTGATGTAATTAATATGCAGTGGAGGTGGTGTTCTGGGGAACACAGGGTAGGAAAGATCTGGCTGGTACTCATGCCAATGACCTCATCAAGGTGAAGAAAGATGAGGGTTCTTTGGTGCGAGGTGAAGACAGAGACTCTGGTTGTGTAAATCAACATCTGTGGGAGGGACCTCGGTGACCCTGGAGCCCAGAGCTGGAACCGTCTGTAGCCTGAGGCAGTACTCCAACGCTGTCAGGTCCACTTTCCAGTGAGGAGCAAGGGAGATGTGAGACTCCCGGGGCTGCACAGCCAAGGCAGAGCTTGAGACAGACCAAAGGCCCCGCTGAACGTGATCCTCTCTTCAACAACCTGTGACAGCCCTTGGGCTCTTCCAGAGCTACCACAGCCCACACTCATTTGGATGCCCAAGAGACCACTGATTTCCCATGCGGGTGTCGCTGGCATCATTTTCTCACAGAACAAGCACTTCATAGGATTTACCCATGGTCCTTTGCACAGGGAGGGAAAAGCTCAAACTAGATAAGAAAAGGTCATGCTATTCCCTGCCAAGAGGACAGGCATGGAAAGAGCCTGTGGAATCATAGGTCAAGAGCACTGCTAAAATCTGCAACATCAGAAAGTCCCAGGCCTGGCTCGGAGTGTCCTGAAACACACTCCCTTGGACTGGCAGTCTGAGAAACAGTTGCGTAAGCCCTATGAGCTGTCACTTTGCTGAGCACTAGGTGGCAGAATATAAATTGCAAACTTTAAATTATATGCATATATTTTATAGCATAGGATCTCGCGGCAGCCTGAGAGCTCATGGCCTCAGCCCCCACCTTCCTCCTGACACCCTCATTCCAGAAGCGTTTCTGAGCTCACTATACTCTCATCACCACCCTGTCTCCTGACGTCTCCCAGGGGGGCTCCCTTCCCCTGTCCTCGCACTCCCAACCTCTAGGCTCATCATCACCTATGAGCTCCGTGGTGAGGACCTTGCTGGGCAGCTCCCACACCCAGGAGGCTTGGGTGGTCCATGGCTGGGATCCCAAGCCGCGCTGCAGAGGGGAAGGAAGCATGGTAGAATGTAAGCAGTCTGTGGTTGCAGCCCCAGATGTCCCGCTGAGTGCTGTAATAATGAGTCACCTGCCTTCCCCATGGCTGCCACCAGCCTTGTACCGCTGCATCGTAGCGAGTGCTTCTCTTCGTTGTGCATGCTCTGAGTCCAAGGGCTGCCATATTGGTTTTGTTTCCTTATTTCTTTGCAGAGGGTCTGACATTCAGTAGGCACTTGATCCCATTACTCATGAAATCATTAATTAATTAGTTAATTAATTGGTGGAAGGATGAAAATGTTTTGTTTCTATGAGGGTTTAATGTACTCTAGGAGACAAGGAAAGAATAGGTTAATCAACACACTGGGACAGTGAGTCCCTGAGTAACCAGACAAACAGGGACCCAAGTCACCAGATGGAAGGCAGGCTGTGGAGCTCTGAGAAGGCCCCTGGGGTGGCTACTGAGGCCCTGAAGAGAGAAGCTGCTCTAAGCAAGTGGAGAGACACACTGACTCCTTCTAAGCCCTTTGTACATGGAAGCTCAGGGTTCTTTAGGGCTGGGGAGGCCAACGCATGTGTGAAGTCTTGGGAAAGAAAAGCCCAGCAGCAAGCCATGGCTGAAGAACCCAGAGGTGAATGTGGATGGTGCTGTGAGGGGCCCAGGGCAAGGCCACAGCCAGGACTCTGGCCAGAAGGGCAAACGCCATTTTCTGAGACTGAAGCAGTGGAGATAGAATGGCCTCAGAGACCAGGAGATACACTATGGGATGGGGAATGAGAAGACCAGGTGTTCCATGGCCAGGGTTGTTTCAGACCCAGAAAACCAAAGAGTCCACTGAGAGAGTGGGATAAAAAGACACAGCAATGTGACTGAACACGGCCTCTGTCCCCCAGTCTCAAATCCCAGCACCTCCTGGGAAAAGTTGCTTCAGTATTGCCTGACTCAGTCTCCTCCACTGTAAATGCAGAAGATCATAACACCTCCCTATCTTCTGGGGTTACTGGGAAGATTCAAGGCCTTAGTCGTGGTTATGTACTTTTAGAGCATCCTGGAATATGTTGGATACCAAAGAACACCTTGCTAATAATAGTATTGCTATACGACAGCGTTGCTGTTCCTAAAGGAGGCTTGGGAACGCCAGGACATGTTCCCACCAGCCACTGAGGAAGTAAAACAGGAAATTCATGGGGACAAGTCTGAGAATGCACTGTGGACACAGCTGCAGGGTCATCTGTCTTTTTTCAGCAGGCAGGGAGCAGAGGCAGAGAGCATGAGAATCCCCCCTGGGTGGGTAGGGGACAGAATGCAGACAGAACACCCACTCTGGGAGTCTGAAGTCATGGCAGGGCTGCAGAAGCAGCCTGCAGCGGAGTCCCAGGAAGGCAAGAGGTCAGAGGAAGCCAAGTGTATGGTAGTGGACTGGTGGCTCCCAGAAGAATTCTCATCTGAGCCTTAGGGCTGGCATCAATGGCCTCTGTGCTGCAGGATGGGCCTTCTCTGCAGGAATGTTTGACAAAGTTGGCAGCGAGACCAGAAGGTTGTTTGGCGCTGAGAAGGTCTGAGATAATCTTCTGCACGAAGGATGGCTTCCGCAAATAGATGCTGTAGTGAGTCAACACTTCCTTCCAAGCCAGGGCCTGTCCCCCATGGCCATCACAGCCCTGATCATGTAGATGAACCCCCACCACAAGAGAAGAGCTCTTGGAGGACGAGGCCTAGGGACAGTGAGGGTGGACTGTCATCCCTGAGGGCAAAGAAAAGAGGCAAGAGGCCGAGATCCAGCTGTGGTGCTGAGTCGCACTGCACTAGTTTGCTGGTCTGTGATGGGAGAAGGGAGGGCTAGATGACGTCAGTGTTGATGGACCAGCCAGGGGCACAGATGCCAGAACAGTGAGAGTGCTAGACAAGGCAGGATGAAGTCAGCCAGGGAGCCTTTAGAATGGAGGCAAATCTAAGACCTGGGATTTGGACAAGGTTCTATGAGTCCAGACAGTGAATCCAGAGGAAAAGGCACGAGGTGGCATGGGGGTCCGTGTTGGAACTGGGGACACAGGAGGCAAAAATGAGCAGCAGCTCCTAGGTGACAGAATCTCCCAAAGCTCAGCAGAGGCTCGTCATTTCCTTTAACTCGTGCCGTGCTTTAGGCTCAGCAAGATGGGACTCTCTCCCTTCTCTGCTCCCTCTCCGGGTGCACCATGGTCTGTGGCCTTCTGACCTTACCCCCTGGGCAGCTTCAGAACCAGCTTCAACACCCTTGCTCATGCCCTGTGCAGAGACAACCCCTAGGAAAGTGTTGATCGTACCTTCCAGAATAGCACCCAGCCCTGAACCAGCGCCTTCCGGGAGAGGATGAGGTGCTGAGAGAGGAAAGGAGTGATGCCTAAGAGAACTTCAAAAGGCAAAAATGGACACTCAAGTTCAGTAGGCCGCGATCACTCCCCTAGGGCCTTCCCCTCTGTGAGAAGTTTCCTTTGACAGGGAAGCGTGTGGACTAATGCACGCTAGTGTGTCAACCGTTCACCGTGGCAGGGTAGTGACCAGAGTCGCCGCATTAGCATGTCTCTTGATTTTTACAAAACTTCAAACAATATTAAGGAAAGCTTGACAAACAGAATGCACTATGAACTCTACTCTCTTGCAGTAATGATGTTCCGTTCAGGTGCTTTCAGTCTTTCTGCTAGATTCACAAATACAAGTTTGCTACATGCTGCTGGGTGGTGCAGAAGAGAGGGACAGAGTGCCTTGGACATCCACAGCCTTGGGTCCAGTGGCTGTGAGATGGCACCAGACATGGCAAGAAAGACTTATGGTGACATTTCAGACATGAGGAAGGTTACAGACATGGATGTTCCAGGTGAAACCATTTAATATGAGTCCTTAGAGAAAGACTGCCTATCCTGACCTAGAGAGATATGATAGGAAAAAAAGAAAGAAAGAAAAGAAAAAAGATCTGCTTTTCACATATCTGTTGTACCTTTTGGATCTTATCTACTCTTTCAGTTTCTTACCCTGGGGAGGCAACATAATGTTTACACACGTGGGTCTGATTTATTTCATTTCCGAGCATGACCTCTCCCTGCATCCATTTACCTATAAAAGCCTTGAGTTTATCTTTCTTTATAGCTGAATAACACTCCATTGTATAAAAATACATCTTTTTATCCACTCCTCAGGCAATCAGCATCTGGGTTGCTGCCAAGATTTAGCTCTGACAAATCGTGCTGCTATAAACATGGGTACACATATATCGGTGCGATAGGAGGTTTTCAGTTCTGGAAAAGTACTCAGAGGGGGAATTGCTGGATCAAATGGAACCTCTGATCCCAGTTTTTGAGGAAAATGCACATTCATTTCCATTAATTTCTTATCATCTTGTTGTGAAATTGTGTATCTTTTTTATTATTTTTTAATTCTCTTTAAAAGAAAAATTTGGACTGAGTGAGGGACCTCACCCCATAGCGTTAGCTTGGGAGATGGAGGAGAGGTCGCCGCGAGGTGGGAACTGCGCCTAGCCACGTTCCTAAGCTAGCTCCACACGCTACTTCACACTGCGTTTGACTCACGTTGCTGAGTTGAAAGCAAGCAAGTGAGCTTCGTGGTCCTGCAGCCTCTGTGGATGGGCTCCAGCGAGGAAGGGGGGAAAGGCAGGAAGGGGGAAAGCGGGAAGTCTTCCCCAGAGCCTGCAGGAGGCGCAGGAGGCTGAGGATGCACCACTGCTAGCCTGGTGAGACCTCAGTCCACCAGGTAACTGGTGAGGTAAACAGTGGCACTGCTGGAAGCCGTGAAGCCTGTGGTCATTTGTCGTAATTGCAATGGAAAACCAGCACAGAGGTGCTGAGTGAGACTTGGTCATTTTTCAGGATCTGTTTAATGCAAAGTTACCTATGAAGCGTGTTCTTGCTCCACATATTTTGCGTTTTTGTGCTGCTCTATGTTGCCCGTCACTCAGAGAACTGTGACTGACTCAGCCACTGCCGTCCCCATAGGCTTCAGCTGCTTCTCCGAGCTTATTTTTGTAAGTGATGTCACAGAGCGCAGCCTCCTATGTGAGGCTCTGCTCTACGAAACTTCTTGGCACCAATTTTCTGGTCTGTAATTGGCAGAGCAACTGAGGGGGACACTGCAGGTTACAGACTCAATCCTAACCTAGGTTTCCTGGGAGCATCAAGCTTGGTACCAGCCCAGAGTTGGCAAGGTCCGCTACATTCTACTCTCATGGGTCCCCTTTGGCTGTTGTTTGAGGTCAACTTCTTGCATGAAAATGTGGCATTCTCACTTCGTTTCGCACTTCTTTGATTGCTAGTAATACTGACCATTGTTTACATGTGATTTATGAGTTCTTTTTAAACCAATTTTCCAATAATGATCTTAAAAGATTTTCACATTGATTTGAAATGCCTCTGTACATTCATGCTATCGGCCCCTTGGCATATTTAATACAAGTTGCCCCAACTTGACATTTACCACTTACTAGTGTTTCTAATCTAGCTTGACACTTTATGTTGTTAATTTACTATGTAGACGTAACTATGGTTTTTCTTCATCATTTCTTCCATTGCCATAGAGAGGTTTTTCTGACTTGGAGGAAATTAAAATTTACCTCGCTTTTTTTCTTTTATTGGAAGAATAGTTTATTTTAATATTTAAATTTAATACTAGTATGGACTATATCTTGATTTATAAATTACTGAAGAAAAGTTACAATTTTATTATTTTCCAAATATCCAAACAGTTCCCAACTTTTTTTACCCTCACCTTGGTAAGAGGTCCAAACTTTCACTGAATATTTAGGAGACAAAGCACCTTTCTCCCCAATGACCTTAATGGCCAGCTCCAGGCTCCGTGATCTGTTAGGTTTCTTCTTTTTCAAACGTGTAGGGGGAGGTGGGAGGGACTTGTCGGCCCCTCTGGGGTCACTTCAAGAGGGCTCTTCAGAAGCTTCCTGGGGGCAGACACTCACCTCACCCTTGTGCTCCCATCTCTGCTCGGGCATCTCAGAAGGCAGAAAGATGGACAGATAGCCCTGGGGATGGAGGTCTAGGTGGGCACACTTGCCAAGCTGTCCAAACCCTGGGACTATGCACACAGGAGCAGAAGCCTCCACAGTACCCTTGTACAGAGTTCCTGTATCCCCCAGAGCTGGCTGCCGGCCAACTGAGGGCCAGGGTGCCAAGGAGCAGTCTGACCACTGCTCCTCCGCTGACCCCGACCTTCTCCCTTCTGGCTCCTTTGTGCCTCTAATCCCTGCTGCCATACCCCTCCCTGCACTGTGATATCGACCTTCCAAGGAGCAGCTTTCCAGGCTCAGAAGAGGGAAGGCAAGGAACACAGCAGCCAGGGCCTTGGTCAGCAGGGAAGCACCACAGACAAAAGCCCAGTCGTGACCTCCTCAGGAAGGAGGGGCCCATGGGGGCCAGCATCAGAGGACACAGCAGAGGAGAAAGCTGGCTTCTTCCCAGGCATTCTCCCAGGTGGTAACGACGGTTTCCTCAAAACTAAACTAAGTCAGATATTCATGATCAGAGTCAGCTGCTGAAAGCTCTGCTGCTCTTAGTGACAGAACCAGGGTTGGGGTAATAGGTTAGGGAATAAGAGAGGGAACAAAGAACCACCTGAAATTGAGGCATGAGCCGCTGCCCGAGAGGGAACTTATGCATAGAGGCTGGTGTGTAGCACCTCCTCCCTCCCTGCCTCATCCACAGCAGTGGTGCAGACTGACTTTCTCAGATGTTAGAGGACCAGGCAGGGCTAGCCAGCCTGCCCTCCAGCTGGCTCTCAGGATCCCAACAGAAGAGTGGGGTCAAAGGCAGCTGCCATGTTTTACCACAGGGCCATCCCAAATACAGAACAGGCATGCAAGGTGGATGTGTGGCAGGTGTGGCACCCCAAAATAGGAGCACATTTCTCAGTCCAGCCTGTGTGTCCCAGGAAGGGGTGTCCCTCTTCTGTTGGGAGGGCCACATGAGTGGGGCAAGGCCAGCCAAGGAGACCTGAGACGTGTTCTGGCTCCACATCCCTGTCTTGCTTGGTAGCTTAAAAACCAGGCTGCAGCAGAGGGCACAGTTGCCGTGGCAACTGGAAGACCCAACGGAGGAGGCAAGCTCCACAGAAGGTGGGGGTATGGAGAGGGGGTCACAGTGACTTCAGTCAGGTTCATGCCCGTGTCCAAAGGTATCTTTCCCTGCAGCTATGCCAGGGAAACCCCAATTAATACCTTACCTGAATGACCTTCTGTAATTCACCATGGTCATTCTGGAAATTTTTGCAATGAGTTTATCAAATCAATGCAACTTTTAAATAAATATTTTATGTTGATGAGCCTCTCCATGCAACATACCACACTGCAAGATCCAAGCTCTAATTTCACAATGTTTTTGTTGCAGGGGAGCTGAGCCATTAGGTCTTAAAGAGCTGAATTAAGTGCAAATAATAATGGAAGATATCAATAAGAAACTAGAACAAATGAATAAAAAACAGGATGAATAGTTCATAGGCAATATCACCAGTATTCACCAAGAAACTCTCACGTGGGGAAGTCTTGGAATGTTTCACAAAGCAAGTAAGGTTGGAAATGGAGCCTGAAGGGTTGGGATTCTACCTCTCTGGGAAGTAAGGAAGAAGGGGCCAGAGCAAGGAGGGTGAAAGCCCAAGGCAGAGACAAGGAGCCCAGCCCAGGGCTGAAGTGGAGGGTTCCAGTGGGTCAAGGGGACAGATGAGTTTGTCACAATAGCTCCGACTCTAGGGAATAGATGTGGAGTGGGGCATCTGACAGCAGATGGGGTGTGAGCATAGAAAGTAGTAGGAGGGAGGTCAAGAGTAGAGGACCTGGATCCCCAAGGGATAGGGCCACGAGGGAGTCAGCAACTGTGAAGATAAATGTCTCTAATCTCGAGGCTTCGCTGGAGACCAGCCCTGGGGACCAGATGCCAGTGATGCATTTCTTCCAGAGCAAACTACACAGCTTGCGGTCAGGAACCACGTCTGCCACCTTGGGAGTCGAGTCTAATGGGTGCCTACTGAGAGCCAAATGAAGCACTTAATAATGTCACAAGCAGAAGGCGTGTGGCTGGCCACAGGGTAGCACGCAGTGCGTCCTCAGCGGTGAAAACCTCCCACGTGAGAAGCAGGAAGCCGCGAGTGTTCAGGAGAGCCCACAAGCTAGCAGATGCCCACAGAATGCTGTGCATGGGGTAAGAAGCTCAACACCGCCACTGTCCTAAGAAGCACCCTCTCATGTCACCTCAGAAGCCATTTCAAACATCTTGACCATTGAATCCTACAAAAGATGAGCCATGTTTTCTCCAGGGACAGACTGATGTCTTGAAGCCCAAACAGAAGAAGTCGTAAGTTGAACCATGAAATCTGAGTGTCTCCAGTTGGATCCGATTCTATGTTTCACCATGATAAAGCCTGTCCCATTCTCTGGCTCACACTGATCTTGCCAATATGCTTTTGGCTATGTGAAGATGTCTCTTGGTTTTTGCTGATCTCTTCCTCTAATGTCACCCCATCCAGAGTGTGGGGTCCTGATGCTTGTTGCATCAACGTGGGATATTTTAGAAGTGCAGAGTTGTGGGCTGCCCTCCAGATTCCCTAAATTGGCAGCAGCCATTAAACAAAGTCCCATGCACCTCTATGCACATGCATGTTTGAGAGACATCGGTCCTTGTGTCTTAGTTACTCTTCTCTCACTGCTGAGACTAAATACCTGAGGCCCAAAGTTAAGGGATGAAAGGCTTACTTTTCTCACAATTTATGGAGCTTTCAGTCCACAATGGGCTGGATCCAAGGCAGGGTTGGCTGGGCAGAGAAGAGCAGCGCATGGTGGACAGGCTGTAGGAAATTAAGAAGGAAAAGAGAGGGAACAAGCCTCGTGCTGTCCCTCGTGTTGTATGGAGGCTGCCAGCCATGGAGCAGCTGTAGGACTCACGCTTAATTGCAGCATTAGCCATGAATCAATAACAAATTCTATATTTAGTCACCCACTCCCCAAGACTGCACAAGGGGGACATCTAGATGCAAACCACAGCACCTGGAGACAGAGACCTCGTTTTGCATTTCCTTCCATGTTTGCATCCTTTTGTCATTACCCGGGGCCCTAGCAGCCTCAAAGCAGGCAGGCCACAATTCCAAAATTGTCTAAATGCCCACAGTGGTCACAGCTCCTAAAAAGAGGCATTTTCTGCATTTTATGACTTTCAAACAATCACCCAAGGAGATGTGCAAAATATTTTTAAACCCCTATTTGAAAACTTCCAAAAGGAGACAGGCAACACACTTTTAGATCCCTATTTGACAAATTTCTTAAGTCAAACATTTGAAAGTTAGGCAGCTCGGACTTTCAGGTGGAAGTTGAGTAAAGTGCTCATAAAAGCCAGATGGTGACTCCCAAAGAGGAAAGAGGAAAACTTTGGAAATAATTAAAAGCCATATTAGCTTTAGGGAAACTCTTAATATAGTTTATCTTTTAAGGTTATTTTCAAATGTTTGGCCTTCTTTTCATGCTGCTAATACCCACAGGACTAATGAAGAGGCCACGTGGAATTTTAAATATTTTCTTTGAATACAGTCCTGGTTACTTTCTTCTTGTTGGCACAAAACACTGAGCACCCACAAAGAGAGGAGTGATTTATCTTTGATTCACAATTTTTGCCCATGGTTGGCTGGCTCCAAGACAAAAGTAGGATGGCAGGGGCCCCTGGCAGGAAACCAAGTGCTCAGCCCCAGCAGACAGGAAGCAGCAAAAGAAGGGAGAAGGCCAGGAGGGAGGTGAACCAGCGCTACCGCTGCCCCCAGCCTGACGGCATAGTCAGCTCTGGTGCTCAGCCATTGGACAGCACAACGCCCCAGGAGCCAATCACCTTCCAAGCCCCGCCTCTGAGCACCTAAGAATTCTGGGAGACGTTCTACATCTAAATTTTAACAATACACTACTGCTGATGAACCCACAATGGGTGTTACACTGTCTTTGGTCCAATATGGACTAGAAAAATTGGTAGTCTCTGTTGGTATATCCAACTATTTTGTCCCAAAATAACTATGCTTAATAGTCAAGTAAAGAAACCTTTAAGCAATTTATCTTTAAGAAAAAAAAAGAGAGAGAGAGAATCCAAAATTTTCTCATTCTGGCTTTCTCCAGGATAAACAGAAGCTATTCTCATTACTACTCATCTATTTTTTTTTTTTTCTTTTTTTGGTCTTTTTTATCTTTTTGAGACAGGGTCTCGCTATGCAGTTCAGGCTGGCCTTGAGCTCACTTGTGTAGCCCAGGCTGGTCTCAAACTTGAACCGATCCTCATTTTAAATAGTATTAGAAATGGTGGTTAGAGGGGCTGCAGAGATAGCTCCGTGGCACAAGTGCCTTCCTGGCAAGTGCAAGTTCATGAGTTCAAACCCTGGCCCTGCAGAAAACTAAAAATAAAAAATTAGAAATTCTGGTAGTATGCCATTGCTAAAAAATATAATACATTTTCCTCAGAAGTTGATAATTTTTAGAAAAAAAAAAACCAATTATATCCTTGTACAACCATGAAAAATGGCTAGAGATACAATAAAAGAGAGTCTATTACAACTGAAACCATTAAATGCATCTCTTTAATACAAGACATAAATGATTTAATTATTCAAATAAAAGTTTAAAACCCGTAATGGGAAAAATAAAAGATGAGAGCATAATTAGACACATATATGTATGTATATTGCTTTTTATTAGAAAGACCAAGTGCAGTAGTAATGACAATAATGGCCAAGCAAATATTTATAGATTG
>PVKN010015748.1:0-18306 GCA_004027915.1 Capromys pilorides | reverse complement strand
TAAAGATTCTCAAAGTAGCTATAAATGATCCTCTGAATCTCTGCTGGATCTGTAGTAATTTCACCCTTTTCATTTCTTATTGTTTGAATTTGAGTCCTTTCTTTCCTCTTTTTGATGAGGTTAGCTAGGGGCTTATCAATTTTGTTTAATCTTTCAAAGAACCAGCTTTTTGATTCATTAATTCTTTGTATTGTTTTCTTCATCTCAGTTGAATTAATCTCAGCTCTTATCTTTATAATTTCCTCCTGTCTTTGGGCTTTGGATTTCGTTTGCTCTTCAGTTTCTAGTTGACCAGCAAACAAATTAAAAAGTACAATTCATTAAGTTTTAGTTTAATGTCAAAGAATATCCCTAAATTATGAGAAATGGTTAACATTTCTCTTTCAACTGTGGGTCTGTGTAAGACCAGATAATCTTTATGTATAGTTCATCTGTCAAAACAGCAATTATAACAGATTAAAGGCCCAAGTAGGTATCCTGAAGTCTTCATGAGGCCACACACTGAAAAGATTCACAGAAATATGTAACAGTGTTATTATTGTGAGTATTTTGTTTTAGAAAATGTAGCTATTCATTTAAATTCTAATTTATGTGAGTATACAACTACATTGTTTTCAAGGGATAATTTAAAAAATTTTCAGTTTTGATTTCTGTAGTAGTAAGTATTGACATATATATCCCACATAAACCAAAATTCTTTGGAGTCTTTAATGATTTTTTTTTTTTTCTTTTTTTTGCAGAACCAGGGATCAAATTCAGGACCTTGCCCTCGGCAGGCAGGCACTTGTGCCCCTGAGCTATCTCCCCAGCCACTTTAATAATTTTTAAGAACAGGCCCAGGCTGGCCTTGAACTCACAGAGATTCTCTTGCTCTGTTCCCAAGTGCTGGGATTACAAGTGTGTATCACCACACCCAGCTTCCAGCCCTCCTTTAAAATGTTTGTAAACAGATCCTTACAGAGTCACTAAGTTTCCCAGGCTGGGCTTGAACTTCCGATGTTCCTGCTTCAGCCTCCCTGAATGATGTGACTCAGGCATGTGCCACCATGTCCAGCTGGACGTGGGATGAGGTCGGTGCTCATGACATACTGGGACACTCCAGGTGAGGTGTGGAGCTACGCAGCCCCTGCTTCTGGGTACTTCCAGAGACCTGACCCAGGAGAGGAGCAGCTGCTTCAGTGGGATGGAGACCTAGGTCTTCCTGGTGCTGTTGGAAAAGTCATTTTGTATCCAGTTCTGCCTACTCTGCTAGGGCAGCCTCTGGAGGATGGGGCCTGGGGAGGTCTTGCTCCAGGTTCTGTCTTCGTCAGCTGTGTGAGAGCACCTGGGGGAAGCCAGGCTAACAGCAAGGGCTTTTGGTGTCGTGGTGGTGAGAACCTTGCTCAGAGGAGTCCTGTAGGTCACAGGCATCTTCCTCCCTGGGGGGTGGGGGGGTGGCCCTTAGCTCTCTTTCCTCCCACCCTTCAGAATTATGAAACAATAAAATCCAGCTAATATTTGATTTTTTTCAGATGTAATCAGCAGTGCCTGAAAACCGGCCAGCATTCTGCTTACCTCCCCACACTCACAGCCTGAGCTGGTGTCACAGCTGTGTAGTACAGCGGTGGAGGGGGGTGGTCTGAGCTGAGGCCACACGATTGTGTTGGGGTGCAGCCCACTTGAACTGCTCACTTCATTCCTTTTTTTTTTTTTTTTTAGCTTTTTGTGCTGATGTTTCTTTCTCCCTAGCTCTATGCCTGCAGCTCAGTCTTCTTCTTCTTTTTTTTTTTTTTGATTCTTTCAACAAAGACCCAGATGTGGTGGTGCACAGCTGTAACCACAGCAGTTGGGGAAGCTGAAACAGGAGGATGGCAGTTCAAGTCCAACCTGAGCTAGTGAGACCCTATCTAAAAAAAAAAAGTACAAAGGGCTGGAGTGTAGTTATGTGCAAAGGTCCTGGGTTCAATTTCCATTAAAAGGAAAAGAAAAAGAAAATTAAAAGCACTTGATATTAGAGCCCCCAGGGCCAACCAACTTACCAGCTGTGATAGGGGGCTGAGAGGGAACAACTTGCCCAAGATCACACCGCGGCTGTTGGCTTCCCCTTAGTCCCTGCCCTTTCTGTCTCGTATTCTCCCCCAACCTTGTTTTCTTTCCTTTTCCTTCTCTCTCTGGACTCAGTACTGAAGCTCACCCCTCCAAGGCAGGACTGGGCTGGGAGTGCGTCCCTTTGGCTCCCACTCCCACCTGTGGGCACAAGGTGTCAGGGCGGGTCCTGCCAGGCCCAGACCTGCTCCAGCTAGCCCAGCTGACTGCTTAGGGATAGTGTGTGTGTGTGTGTGTGCATGTGCGTGTACGTGTGCGTGCATGCGTGTGTGTGTGTGTGTGTGTGTGTGTGTGTGTCCTGGTTGCTCTCCACCTGGAAAGAGGACTCCACAGGATGGAGAAGGGAGGAGACAGCCGAGCCCCTACCTCCTCTCTGCAGATGTTTTATCCACAAGAGGCCAGAGCCGCTTTTACCAACAGTATGTCAGATTTCCTGCAAACCTCCTTGAGACAAGTTCAGACAAGCAGAGCTTGGTGAAAACCACTGTAGGCCAGAAAGGGGAGAGCCATGGGCACAGACTGATTCTCAGAGGTGCTGTAACTCTAGATTTCCAGCAGAGGACGACATGTCCCGACAAAACGCGAGTCCTCTTTCTCTTAATGCCCTCAAGGACAAGGAGACCGGTTTCCTTCCTCTCACCTTTGATAGGGGGTTAGTCTGTGCTTGGTACCGGTGGAGAAGAGTCCTCCAGGAGTGCATGAAGGGTGTTTAAAATTTGATGTCCTGTTTAGAAAAAAGCGGACTAGTCAGGAGCTGAAACTCCCTTATTCCTCAAAATGTGAGACTGTAAGGTTGTAAACATGACCTTGCAGAAAGGAGGGAAGCGATGGGAGAGGAGAAGGAAGAGAGAGGGAGAGAAGGAGGGTGGGAAAAAGAGGGAGGGAGAGAGGGAGACAGGGAGACAGGGGGAGAGAGAGAGAAGGTTTAGCACCTGTAAAGTATGTTTTCTGAAATATTTTGTCTGAAGAGACATAAATTGGAAGCCAAAGCTGATCTTTCCAAAGCATAGTATTTGGTTGCTTTTATTATTAACTGAATACAGACTGATATTTAATTTAAATTTTCTTCACAATTCCTCAGCAGCACCCATTCTCTTACAATTGCAGATTCTGACCCCTAACTCAAGGGAATTGTGTTATGCAAGGGTTGCTAAGGAACAAGGCAGATGCAAGGTAAGGCAGGGGTTGCTTAGTAACCAGGAGTCCCTGGGTGATCAAGTGACCAGAGCAGATTAGGAACTGAGGGGGCCTGTGGACAGATCCCACCTCTCTTTATATCCTTGGCACTGATCTGCATGAAAAGCACACCTCTAAGCCCCCAAGAATTCCACTAATGCCTCGCACCAACCACTCCCTCGTCACCTCCTTTGACAGGAAGCTAGTCAGATTCCAAGATTAGTGTGGTGGGTAACGAGCTAATGGGAACGTGCACTGGCAGATGTCTGGACTGGTGCAGTCAGGACACTTGGGGGGTTCGGTGAAGGAGGCCTGGTAGACAGCATCTCTAGTGTTTTCTTAGTTCACAGTGAATATCTTCCTATTTTAGTATCCCATGCCAGATGGTCACTCTGCCTGTTGTGCCTGCAAGGACATGCCTCTTCCCTGAGGATCTTCGGAGGCCTTAGGGTCTCTACACTGCCCCTGGCTGGGATGCCGTTACTGGCCTGGCTCCCTGTGATCACCCTCGGAGACCTTCCCTTCAGCATGTGCCTGGCCCACCCGTTTAGAACCGCCTCCTGCTCTCTCAGTCCTGGGTTCCAGTCTGTGCTCTCCAGGCACAGCTGGCCCTGCTCTCTCTTGAACCTTAGCATTTGCACTCTGTTTTACCTTTGGACTGTCCCCTAAGCAGGAGCATCAACCCTGCCACTTTCCCTGCCAAAACCCTCCTTAACCTTCTGTGTCCTGTCCTCTGCAATTTCCCTAGCCTGACTTTCCCAACCCGCTCTGTATGAGCCTGTGACCCACTGAGCATGCTGAGACAGGGTTCTGGGATCTGAGAGTTTGATTCACTGATTAATCCTCCTTCCCCGTTCTGTTTTCTGGCTATCACATTCCCAGGAAATTCTTTGTAAATGGAATGTATATAAACTGAAAGCTTGCTGTATGAAACGAAAAACACAGAACATCTCTGAGATGCAAGTATTTCAGACGGTGCACGTTTGCTTCTGAGATTTAATATTTTTTCTTTTTTTTAAACTTTATGTATTTTTTATGTTATGATTGGCTCAGCTTGCCCTGGGGGTGGGGCTGGTGCAGCATGTGATGCCAGGGATTGAACCATGCATGGCCCCTGCAGTAGACTAAGCTTGCTGAAGCAGGTGTTGTAGACCACTGAGGTATCTCACCAGTCCTGAGATTTAGTTGTTGAACTTGTATAGACTTGCTTGAATTACATTTCCAGTAGCAGGCATGGTTTATTTTTAATTTTTTTTTTTTTTAAATTTTGATACCAAGAATCGAACTCAGGACCTTGTGCTTGCCTGGCAAATGTTTGTGCCACTGAGCTATATCTGTAGTTCCAATGTTTATTTTTTAAACTTAAAAAAAATAAAGACTGATGAAGTTATTTGGAGTCTAGCATCCTCTCTTGATATGATAGTTTTCTGGTCATCTAGATGTCCCCAGATCTGCTGCCCAGTGCCTGACATCATGTAAGACCTCAGTGTTTGCTTATGGAATGAATGGAAGAATAATCCTTATTGCCTGAATGCCAGGTCTCACTTTCACGTGTCTGTCGTATAGCACAGGATGTTCAAGGACTGGTTTCCTAAGCTGGAGACTCAGGGGTCTGAAGTTCAGTGGTCTTTTGTGTTCTCTGATGCTGGCCATGTTGGTCTGGAGGAGTGGGGGCAGGTTAACTTCATGCTCCCTGTTGCCCTAAGTAAACCGGGCTCTTTCTCCTATGGCCAACTCAGCAGGAAGCATGCAGGCCTGCTCATCATGCTCTGTTGTGATGCCACTCTTGAGGATGCACCAGAGTCAAAGAGCCCCAAAGGGCCTGCTGGCCAACCAGGTAGCTGTGGTCCCAGAGTCCTCTGAGGGGTGAGTGCCCTTTGGGTTTGACCCCTTACAGGTAGCCTGGCTTCTGTGGGTTAGTTGCAGAGCAGGTTTCCTGTTTGTTGATTTCCAGAGGTGAACAGAAGAAGAACAGTGGGAAGGGTAAGGCTGCCTTGTGACTTCCACCTCCACTTGCAGCCTCATCTTCACCGTCTCCTGGTGTTTGGCCGAGGACAGAGACCACGGGGTCCTCACCAGCTGCAAGTAGAGGGGGAGGACTGAGCATAATGGCGAGGTGTGCCATGTGCCACATGGAGGAAGCTCTGAGGACCAGGAGAGTAGCTGGTGACCATGGTGAGGGAGGGGTTGAGGGTGGAAGGACAGGGAAGACAGAATAGAACCTTCACTTCCCTGTTCAGCCCTGGGAAGGTAGGCTGGAGTGACGGCCCCAGGCTTTCTAGAAAGTAGCTTGTTCCTGAGAGCAGTCCAGGGTTAAGTAAGCATCAAAAGGGGCCAGAGAGACCCCCAGGAGGTTCCTTGAGAAGGCCTTCAGAGCCACTCCTTGGGCCCCTCCAAGACACTTTCCTTCACAAACATTTGGTTTTCACGGGGACCTCATGACTACTTCTGGCCATGACATCTGATCTCCAGGCTTAGCTGCTGGGTGGCTCAAGGAGAATGAAACCTTTCAGGCCACCTTCACATGCTTCCATGCCCTCTTAAAGTCCCTGGAGCATCATGGAGGTGTGAAATTCTTGGTGTGCACCACTGGGGTCAAGCCCCTGTGGAGAGCACTATGGGACCAAGTGAGTAAGTGTGGGACACAGGGAGAGTGTGACAGTAGCTTTGTGCTGGACTCCAGCAGTCCCTGTCCCAGACAGGATTTTCTTTTCCCCTCCTGAGGCTACTGTAAGATCAGGGCCTGGGCAGCAAGCCTGTCCACTAGTCCACCAGAACATGCTCAAGGTGGCTACTTTCTTGTTTGCTTTTAAGAATCTGGTTCTAACAGGGTTTCTGCTTTCTTATTGCTCCCTATCTCTTTTGTGCATGCTCTTTCAGTCTCTATGTGAGCTCTTGTTTTGCGCCAGGCACTGTTTCAGGCCCTGAGATAAAGCTGTGAACATACAGGAAGAATGTCTCCGTAAAAGACAAGAATTTGTATTTTCTTTTTTTCCTGTATTTCTTAGGGCAGGGTTTACAGGGTGTTCAGAGTCTCACATCACAGATTGGGCTCGTAATGATTCTCCTGTTTACAGCCTCCCAAGTGCTGGGATTACAGGCACGCACCACCTTGCCCAGTCTTTTTCTTTTTCTTTTTCTTTTTTTTTTTTTTTTAGTGTTATGGCCAGCTCAGCCTGCCCTGGGGGTGGGTCTGGCGTAGCATATGGTGCTGGGGATTAAACCGCTGTCCCTGCAGTTGCCTAAGCTTTCCTAAGCAGGTGCTTTAGACCGTTGAGCTATCTCATTGGCCCCACCTTGCCCAGTCTTAATTGCTGTCTCAGCGCACCGGCCCCGCTGGTCCAGAAGGATTTGTATTTTCTACCTTCTTCTATGGAGGAATCTATATGGCTCATTGTGTTCATTCTTGACGATCAGTGCTGCTGCTGAGCCTCTATCTCTCCTAGGTTAGGGCTTCTTCACTGTGCTCTGATGAGCCTGCTGCCTGGGCCAGAAGCATTTCCTGGGCTCAGACTTTCCAGCGCTGCAGAGTCCATCTCATGATTTTGCAGTCTTTTCCAGGGTTCAGGAAAGAACCTGCGCCAGGCCATGGTGGTGCCTGTAATCCCAGCACTTGGGAAGCTGAGGCAGGAGGATTGAAGTGAGTTTGAGACCAGCCTGGGCTACAAAAAGTGAGCTCAGGGCTAGCCTGAACTGCATAGTGAGACTGTCTCAAAAAAAGACCCCCCCCCCAAAAAAAAAAAAAAAAAAATAAAAAAAAAAAAAAAAGAATCTGTAAGGGGCTGGCCAAATAGCTCAGTGGATTAAAGTGCTTGCAAGCAGGCACAGGGGCTGAGGGTTCAGTTCGGGTTTGATCTCTGGGCCTACTGTGTTGGTCCTGCCCCCAGGGTACGCTGAGATGGCAATCAAGACCGGGCGTGGTGGTGTGCTCGTCTATAATCCCAGCTCTTGGGAGGCTGTAAACAGGTGGATCACTATGAGTCCAATGTAGTAGTGAGACCCTGAACACCCTGTAGACTCTTACCTAAAGTACACACACACACACACACACACACACACACACACACACACACACACAGACCCTGTAAAATGTCTCCTGGTCCATCTTAGGCTTTGCTACTCTCCTATCTCTGCTTCTATTCATTCCCATGTTTTGTCTCCAGTTCCCTCTGGTCAATCAAATAGACAAACACTGAATCTCAGTCTCTCTGCCTTTAGTGTCCCACCCCAACTTTTGCCTAAAGCACTCAGTCATAGCATTTCCTACCTGCTGGCCTTCGTGTTCTACTCCCCCCACCCCCCTCTTTGGCCCCTCTGCTGTAATTTGCTGACATTGTCCTCTGGCTGGCTGTCCCTTTCCCTCTCCCCTTGGCTAGGTGCCCTTGGCTCCATCCTCAGAGATGATCTGAAATCTGAGCTCCTTGCAGCCACTGTTGAGCAGCCTCCCAGGCTTATTAGCTTTATTCCTAATGTCTTTGAAAGATCATTTGTGATTATGTAGCTGGGATGTCATTGCAGATGGCCTCCTAACCTCCTGAGTACCTTTCCTTCTTAGTGTCTCCATTCATGACTCCTTTTCACAGAACTGTTAGGAACCTTCCCTTCTGCAGCTGGGGGCACACGCTGATCTCCACCTAACTTTCTCTAATGCTCTCCTATGCTCCAAAGGCTTGGCATTCAACAAGCAATTTTGCACCACTGGACAGAAATTGTTGATGGAGTAATTGTCCACCAGTCACATCTGTTACCACCTTGCAGGTGAAATTGTCACAAAATAAGTTTAGAATTTACCAGATGCTCTGCTTTTCACTGAAGGCAATTTTCAGTAGATGTCTAGTGAGGGACATTTCTCATTACATATCCTGGATCAAGTTTTGGGAACCTTCTCTGGGCAGATAGCCCATTCTCTCCAGCAGATGGGGAAGCCCCTACCTTACTGCCACAGCAACATCTCCTTACCCCTGTCCTTGCCCAGGGACTTTTCAGCATGCACCTTCCTCCACGCTCCTGGAGCTCTCTACTCAGAGCCTCTTGGTACATACAGCTCCTTGTCCTTTTTTAATGCAGCAGTTTTGTTCAGCACTGTGTGCTGTGTTTGAACCTTTTCTTCTGCTTGGAGTTGGCCCCCAAGTCTCATTGCACTCCCCAGATGTAGGAACATACCCTGTGGTTGACAGGACAGTTTTAACCAGGAGCTTGTCAGTGCACAGTCTGACTCTCAATTCCTTCTTCTCAGGGTCCTCATGGTGGTAGTAACTCCTTCAGACATCTGAGTCCCTTCTTTCTAGTCATAGAAGTCATGCCCAACACTGATAATCTGTCATTAAACAGGTTGGAGAAGCACTTAGTTGAGGCAGTGCCCAGGTCCACATGAAGAGGATGAATGGGGAGCCAGGTAGGTGACATACATCTGTAATCCAGCACTCTGGGAGCTGAGACGGAAGGATTTTGAGTTTGAGGCCAACCTGGACACATAGTAAGATAGCGTCACCAACCAACCAATCAAAATACAGGTTGAGTGGGTATGGGATAAATAAATGGGGAAAACAGTGGACTGTTCTGGTTAGTTACAGGGGTGCAAACTAAGTCCCTAGGAATGCAGAACAATGCTGACCTCATTCAAGATGGCAGCCCACAGGAGGGACCCTAGTGCCACTCTGTTTTTATCTGACACTGCCCAACTCCCTGGACTCAGTATGTGCATCATGTGTTGCCAGTCCTTCCCTTGCTTCTCATTTGTTTCCAAACCCACAAGACAGAGTTTCTGGAGTGCAGGACCCATGTAGAAGCCCAGTTCCAGGGTAGTCACAGTGACAACTACAAAGGCATCAAAATCCATGGCAGTTCTTTACTGTGTCTCTGTGTTTCATTGGCTATAGGAAAGCTCAGACCTAAATGTACAATAAGCTGGTTGTGTGTGTGTGTGTGTGTGTGTGTGTGTGTGTGTTGGCACCCTCAGGATGCAAAAACCAGTGAACTATGCGTAAAACAATGGCCAATTTTACCATATACTGTGAATTGTAGGCACTAATCTTGCTCTTGCTTTTTCTTATTTTTCTACATTTAGTTTTTTAAAAATTTTTTGTTTCTTCATGGAAATACCTATTCTTCACAACACCTATTTGTTTTTCTTCATCCTGTTGCACTATGACCATGCTGTACATTCTAATGAGACAAAGCAAGGACATAAACAAATGAACCATGAAGTAATAAAGATGACTCTTCCAGCAATCTCTCTGGATCCCAGAACCTGCTTTCCTTCAGTCTGGTCTGCCTCTGGTCCCTTTCCAGTGGCTTCTGTTGATGGCTTCTTTCTGCACAACCAGAACATAGTTAAGTTTTTTTTTGAAACCCTGTACCTTTTCTTCCTCTGTCCTACTTTAAACTATTTATATTTTTAGAGATGTACTGATAGACCTATCTCAGCCTGCCTGCATGTAAAACACCTCTTCACTCAGTGTCTTGGTTACTTTTCTCATTGCTGAGACTAAATACCCAGCACCCACAGGTTAAAGGAGGAAAGGTTTACTTCAGCTAATAGCTTTTAGAGGTTTCAGTCTATACTCACATAGTTCCAAGGCAGGGTGGCGTGGCAAAGGGGCTTTGCAGAGGGCAAACCATTCATGAGAGTGCAGACAGGAGGCAGCAAGCAGCAAGCGGCAGCATCAAGCCTCCTTTTCCCTTTTGTGCCATCCAGGCTACAAGCCTGTTGTGTGGTGCCATCTTTCCTGGGCTGGCCTCACCTTTTGTGTTGATACTGTTCTAATTCCAGGGACTGCTGAATGAAGCTGATGTCTCAGGAGTCAAACATGTGCTCCTTGGCCTTGACATTGTTAGATTTGGGAAGAGGCTGCACTTCAGCTCTTTAACCTTGTGGTCTGGTCATTCTTAGTCTCTAGTCTTCTCACAGATAGATAATCCCTCTGTCCTAACTTAAAATCTATGCCAGAATCCGCCTTCCCTTTCTACCTGTGGAGGTGCCCATCCCAGGACCCTCCTCACTCCCTGCAACTTGGTTTCCAGCGATCTTGTCTCTAGGCAGACTCTGCAGATATGACTGTCTTTCTTCCAGTGATGCCTCTAAGAACTGGCTGGGCCCTGTCTCAGTTAGAATGAAAAGCTCCTGTCCCTTGTTTCTTGTCTGTCCTGTTGCAGGTACTTTTTAGAGGCTGCTCATTGATAAGCATTCACCCTCAGCTGAGGGAGCATCTCCACCGACCCATGCATCAGCTCCTTCAGCACCTGCCTTTCTGTTCATCTCTTCCCCAAAGAGGCAGAAAAGTACATTGGTGAAAGGGAATATATGCACTTTTGTGGGAAATAGGACTGGGATCCAAGCTCTGCTGCTCATCTGCTGTTATTCAACCTCTCTTAGGCTGTTTGCTCTGGTGAAAATCAAATAATAACAGAACCCTTATGTCCGTCTAAGGACTGCGTTGTAAGACTGCACTGTTATTGTGCATCACAATACCCTGCTTGGTAATAATGTTGTAGGTAGCTGAATTAGATAGGCAGTCAGACAGGGCCAGGTCCTCAAGGACCACATGGAAGACAAGGTGACTTTCTAACTAGAGACAGATACTCCTCCACCATGAGCCACATCTTAAGACAAGAGTAAACAGAAGCAACTACCTACTTCCCTAGGGATGGGCATCAGGGATTGATACTCTGAGTAGGTATCAATCACCTTGAAAGAGCCTAGAAAGAGTCACAAGCCCAAGCTCAATAGGTGGTGTTCTTAACCACTTGCTACGTGACTTGTCTTCCCATTGGATCCCAATTTTAATCTATTTTACCTGAGCAATGGTGCTTGTGATCTCATTGGTTGACCATAGTCTTTGTCCCACCTCATACCCACCGAAGTGAATTCCCATGGCTTCTCCTCTATAAAAGTCCCTGGAAGTGACAGCTTCTGGGGGACACCCACTTGGGATCCCCCTCCTGTCCCTCTCTTGGACAGGAGCTTTCTTTCCCTCAATAAATATGTTCTGCTCATTACCTCCGTTTGTTCCTAAAATTCATTCTTTGGTTTTAGAGAACACGAACTTGTCCTAGGTACTTTTCAAGTTGGGGATCGGTTTTCCCTATATCATTTGGAGGTTCCCTATTAGAGGTCAACCACCCCAGATAGTTTTTTCTTCCTGTATCAGTAAGTCACTGGCGTTATCTCTTCTCTTATGTCTGTCCCTTCACAGGGCAGGCGCTGCCATCCTTGTCCCTTCCATTTCAGCTTATGTGTCATGTGTGCTAAGTGCTTGCTTCTTGTGTTTCTGGGCTGGTGTAGGGTGAGGGGAATCTTGTGAGGGTAGTGCTAAGAACAGAGACCCCTACCTTATTCCTGCTGTCCTGGCCTGTGCTTGTACCCATGTGGCTGCTGGGTCCCTCAGATCTGTTCTCAGACAAAGTATAGGAAAGTCTGTCTGAACTCTGACCTTGTTCAGCTGTGATCCTCTAGATGTGAGAAACCCAGCTATTATTTCCTTCCATTCCCGTAAATTCTAATCACTCTCTTAATGGGAAGTAGGTACCTATGTTGTAGACAACTGAATTAGATAGAAATATTATAGGCAGTCAGACAGGGCTAGGCTCTCAAGGAGACAAGATGGAAACACAAGGTGACTCTACAACTTGGAGGAGATAGACACACCCCTGTGGGCCAGATCTCAACACAAAAGAGGAAACAAATACAGCTACATACTTCCCTTGGGATGGGCATCAGGGATTGATATTCTAAATAGGTATCAATCACCTTGAAAGGGCCCAAATGAGTCACGAACCCAACCCCCAACAGGAAGAGCCCCTGTCTCATATTCATGCCTGCTTGCTACAAGACTCCCTCATTCAGTCCTAGATTTAATCAATTTTATGAACAATGGTGCTTGTAATCTCATTGGTTGATCATATTTTTGTCCCACTTCATTCCCACCTAAGTGAGTTCCCATGTCTTTTCTACCACCTTACCGCATGGTTTTACTCTATAGAAGTCCCTGGAAGAGACAGCTTCCTGGGGAAAACCTGCTTGGGCCTCCCTTCTGTCTCTCTCTTGGACAGAAGCTTTCTTTCCCCAATAAATATGTTCTGCTCATAACCTCTGTTTGTTTCTAAAATTCATTCTTTGGTTTTAGAGAACATGAACTTGTCCCAGGTCAGATCAGATCATTTTTCCCCTGTATCATTTGGAAGTCTTCCACTGAGATCATTTTTTCCCCTGTATTAAGGTCTTTGGGAAATAGTTAGGAGTAGATGAGACCATGAGAGTAGGAAGTTATGGTGGCTTTCTAAGAAGAGAGACTTAGAGAGATCTGTGCAAGTCCACTGGTTTCATCTCATCATGTGATGAGTTATGCCAGGTTATGAGGCAGAAAGAAGTTTCTCACTAGATGGACACAGTGTTGATTCCATACTCACAGACATCCTAGCCTATAGAACTTTGGAGGCAGCTGAATTAGATAGAAATATAGGCAGTTAGGCAGGGCCAGGCCCTCAAGGATGACATGGAAGACAAGGTGACTTTACAACTAGAGACAGACACTGCTCTGCCGTGGGCCAGGTCTCGAGACAAGAGTAAACAAATACAGCTATATACTTCCCTAGGGATGGGCATCAGGGATTGATATTCTAAGTAGTTATCAATAGCCTTGAAAGAGCCTAGAAAGAGTCACAAGCCTAAGCCCAATAGGTGGTGTTCTTGCCCACTTGCTATGTGACTTGCTTTCTCATTGAATCCCAATTTTAATCAATTTTACCTGAGCAATGGTACTTGTTATCTCATTGATTGACCACAGTTTTGTCCCACCTCATACCCACCTAAGCTAGTTCCCATGTCTTCCTCACAACCTTAGACCCACCTCACCACATGGTTTTCCTCTATAAAAGTCCCTGGAAGAGACAGCTTCCTGGGAACACCTACTCGAGAAACCCCTTCTGTCCCTCTCTCAAACAGGAACTTTCTTTCTCTCAATAAATATGTTCTGCTCATTACCTCCGTTTGTTCCTAAAATTCATTCTTTGGTTTTAGAGAATACGAGCTCTTCCCAGGTACTCTTCAGGTTGGGAGATCAGTTTTCCCTATATCATTTGGAAGTTCCCTATTGGAGGTCATCCACCCAGATCAGATTTTTCTTCCTGCATCAGAACCATGGGCTAAATAACCCTTCCCATGGTACTGGGGATTGAACCTAGGGCCTTAGTTCAGTTCTCTCCCAAAGGCCTTTATCCTTAGCCCTTTAATTTTTTTTTTTTTAATTTTGAGATAATATCTTACTAAATTTCCCAGGCTGGGTTTGAACATGTGATCCTCCTGTCTCAGCTCCAAAGTTCTGGGATTATAACTGTGCACCATCATGACCAACATCCATTCTTTATAAATTCCTCAGTCTGTAGCATTCAGTCATAGCAGTAGAAAACAGATTTAAGACACATTCTTTCTAAAGTAAATGATCCTTTTAGCCAATTAGTTGAGCAAACATCAGATGACAGAAGGAGTGAAATAGGCGAAAATGTAGAAGAGAAATGGCCTTGATTCAAGGTTTGGAATGAAGGCCACAAGTCCAAGTGTGTCCTGGGATCCCTACATGGAGGGCTGGAACATTGGCCAGAGGCAAGTGGGGAAACTGAAGGAGATGTGTAAGGCTGGACTATTATTTTTATGGGGAAAAAGTATGTATTTAGAATTAGCCAGCTGGACTTAGCTTAAGTGATCCCAATTTTGTTGGCAACATCCAATGCATCATAATCAGGAGCCAGTGAACATATGCCTCCTCTCCAGCAGGTCTGATTAGGGTATTGACCCTAGCAACATTGATATCATAGAGCTTCTTTACAGCTTGTTTGATATGGTGTTTATGGGCTTTGACATCCTCAATGAGCATGAGTGTGTTGTTCTTCATCTATTTCATGGCTGACTCTGGTCCAGGAGAACTTGATGATGGCATAGTGTCAAGCTTGTTTCTCCTGGGAGTGCTCTTCTGAGGGCATTTGGGTTGCCTCTGGAGCTGCAATGTCTTGGGATGGTGGAAGGTAGGTGACATTCATATCTTCTTTTTGTGTCTGTGGAGGCTTTTCAGCACAGCCTTCTTGTCCATCAAAGCTTTTGCTTTGGCTTCAGCTTTGGGAGGGGCAAGGGCTTCCTTCTTTGCCTTCAGCACCATCTTGGTAAAAAGGCCAAGGTTGGACTGTTTTTGTGCTATAGGTGGTTGAACATGAGTTTAGAGTTTCTTCCCTTTAACCCTTGATGGCTAAGATACTGCTCCCATGCATGAGGTATTTCTATCAGAAATTTCTATTGAGAAAAATGACTGCAGTACTCAACCTATCAGTGATCTTTGATGTTTTCTAACTGCTGCCTTTTCAAGAGAGGTGTAACATACATACATACAGCTTGGAAGAGGTAAATCTAGGATTTGAACCCAAATGTATCTTTCAGTCACTCAGTAAAGTGAGTCAGAGCTGTATTAGTCCAGTTCTCTCCTGAAGTTCTGTCTTGGTCTGTTTTCTCTTGAAAATAGAGCATGAGGCAAGAATTTTTTGAGGGAGGCCCAGATGGCAGAAGTGAGGGGTTTAGTGGGGAGAGTAAGTCAGGGAGGGAAAGCCACCCTGGGGGTGATTCGTGGAGGAGCCTCTACATACAACAAAGCTTCCATCCAGAGGGCTGCCCCAGGACTGTCAGTCCTCCTGCCACAAGAAGGTGCTGTCCAGGGTTCCACTACTCAAGTTCGCAGGAAACAGCCTGCTCCTGCCAGAGGATACCAACTGAGTCCTAAAAGTGTCTGCTGCTAGGTCTCAAATATGTTTAAAGGTCCAAGCAATCAGCCCATTGTTCTTGTGAGGCTCCTGGGAGAAACAGAATCTCTTTACTGCACAAAATCACAATTAGTCCACTTCTCCTAAGGGACAGTGTTCGGAAAATTTCCGGATGCTTTCAAGCTGCCTGATCTCAAATGTACCATTAATAGTTTGAGCAGTCCCTGTGGCTGTCCCCTGGGGCTACTGGAAGAAACCTGAGGATTCAAAGCATGGGAAGGCAGGAAAGGAAGATCAGAGAGAAAGCCCCTTCAATCCCCAGTTCCACAAAGAGAGAGAGAGAGAGAGAGAGAGAGAGAGCGCGAGAGAGAGAGCCCTTAAGTAACTAATCACACATAAAAAAGAGCTGAGGGTCTTTCAACAATGAGATGTTTCATTTGCTATGAAATACAATTATTTAAATCTACACCATAAATTTTATAGTCAATTAAAACTCTTTTTAGGTAGGCATGGTGGCATGGGCCTGTAATCCCAGCTATTTGGGAGGCTGAGGCAGAAGGATTGCTAAATTCAAGATCAACTTGGGGGAGGGCTGGGGAGAGAGCTAGGTGGTCTCAGTGCCTGGTTGGCAAGCACATGACAGAGTTTGATGCCTGGTGCTGCATGCCATGCCAGCCCTGGAAACTGCGCATGGTCACACACGCCTGTGATCCCAGCACTAGGGAAGCTGAGAGGCGAGGACCACAGTAAGTCTGAGCTGCATAGTGAGACCCTGTACCAAATAAGTAATTTTTTAAAAAAAGATCAACTTGAGCAACTTAATGAGATCTTGTCTCAAAATAAAAATTAAAAAATAGAGGGAGCTGGGGATATAGCTCAGTTGGTATAGTACTTGCCTATCATAGATGAGGCCCTTGGTTTGAGCCCAGTACTACAAAAAAAAAAAAAAAAAAAAAAAAGATAAAATAGAATGAACGAACAGCACTCTCTTTGCTTTTCCCTAAGTAAATATCAGAACAGTTTTAAAAGGTGAGGACTAGGAGGGAAGAAGTTAAGGGTCTCCTTTTGTCCCAGTTTTGGTAACCTGCTTCTGGAGCCAATTGACAAAGATGTTGATTGTCACAGAGCCTCAGTGACTTGAGAGATACCAGAGTGCAACTGAGATAAGAGGCCTTGGGTTTGACACTTGGAAACCTCGGCAGTAACCCCAAACAGAGCACCAGGTGTTGGGGACTTGGATATCCTGAGTGCAATTTTAGCAAAAAGATAAATTGTCCTAAGGTGGTCAGAAAACAGCTAACGGAAAGCACAGTTGGCCTTCATCTGGAGTTTCTTTTAACAGGCAGGAAGCAGTATGGGATGCTAATCAAAAGAAATTTTATCCCCTTGCTTAATCTGTTAGCTGTGTTTATTATAACAACATACCATGTAGTGGAGAATTTGCAGAGAGCACAGTTTTATTTCTTATAGTTTTGGGGGGCTGGAAAATCTAGGATCAAGACCCCTGCATTTTGTGTCTGGTAAGACTGCTTTCTGCTACCAAGATGGTGCCTCATTGCTTGTGTCTTCAGCTGCTGAAAGAGCAGAAGAGAATGAACACCTTCCTCAGGTCCTTTTATGAGAAACACCCCAGGCCTATCCCTGAGGGCTTTGCTTGCATGACTTAATCACTTCCTCCAGGCCCCACCGTGTAACACCATCACATTAGCTATTAAGTTTTAACATGAATTTTAAGGGACGCATTCAGAACAAAGCACACCTAATCTCCAACTACAGAGGAGATCCTGTCAGCCTACAGGAGATAGAGCCACTTTCAGAATTCTGTTACTCATCCTTCGCTTCCCCATTCTATTGCATTTGTCAGCTAACCATGCCAAATCCTTTGGAGAAGCTCAGTTCTCTTGTCTTGCTTTATTCGTGGGGGGCTAAATACTTATGCAGGTGTGGGTAAGTGGAGCCCCCTGAGGACTATAAGATCTAAGCCCATGTGTCTGTCATAGAAGCTATATTTTCCTGCCAAATTTGCTGGTTTCTCTCCAATACACCTGCTCCCTAACCTTTTCCAGAGTTTAAAACTTAACTATCATCTGCCTTGGGAGCAGCTGTATTCTATAATCAAGAATAGAGAATTTGAAAACATCATGCAAGAGATCCGGTTTACCCAACTTTCCTTTCTCTGCCATGGTACAGGTACAGAAACTGAGACCCAGAAAGAGACAAAAGACTTGACAGGGTGGTGGGCTGGTGAGAAAAGTGGTCTACAAATACGGCTCCTTGATGTGCAGTGTGGGCTCTCTGTGAGAAAGTCCCCTGCCACTCTCCCCAGATGATTTTACCTCTTACTTTGACGATTCCTTAAGAAGTTCTTTTTCCTTGGGAAGGAATCTTTGGATTTGAGCAGGGACATTCCATTTAGACAGGATTGCAGAGATGGCATTAATTTCTGCCAGCCCTTTAACAAGCTTAAGCTGCGGATAACTTTGCCAATCCCTAGCAGTTTTCTAGCTAACAGTGGGCTCACCCTCAAGGCCCTGCCCACTGGGGCTTTAAAATATATTCTACTGAATATCTTTATTATCTTACAAAATTTTGCTTGGTAATCTTTACTTGGTGTTGAATCACTAATTTAAAAAAGTTGGGTCAATGTCTGTATCACTCAGGTGATTTAGTAAGAATAACAAATTGAACTGTACTGTTCAGTTTGAAAGACAAGCAGCCCCTGGATGAGCAAAAAGCAGCCCTGGCAACCAGGCTTGATGTTGCTAGGAAACAGCTTAGCCTCTCAGCCAGGTGAGCTTGTGCTGTTGAACATAAGCAGTTTCTGAACAACACCAAACAAGGCCACTTTGTTAACTTGCTGAATAAAGACATCAAGTTCCTAGTCAGTTTTCTGTTGTTGGGACAGAGTGATGAACACAACCCAAAGGACAGAAGGTTTATTTTGGCTCATGATCTTAGAGATCATGTTCCATAGGCAATTGGCTCCAAGGCAGAAACATGGTGAAAAGGTATAATGGAGAAAAACAGCTCAACTTTATGTCTGGGAAGCAGAGTATAGGGGAATAATGCCAGGCAGGAAGGGGCCACGAGTTAGACATAGTTCCCAAGGTCAAGCTTGATTCACCCAGACACATCCACAAGAATGCTTTAGCAATTTGCTAGATATCTCTCAAACCAAACGAATTGACAATGAAAATTAATGATCACACTTTATAATCATGTCTTTTTTTAAATGTATTTGGTATAGGGTCTCACTACGCAGCTCAGACTTGTAGTGATCCTCCTGTTTTCAGTTTCCCCAGC
>PVKN010015747.1:0-18304 GCA_004027915.1 Capromys pilorides | reverse complement strand
AAAAGATGTTATGAGAAATTAAAAAGAACAAGAAAAAGAGAAGAAAAATTTAAACATCAATTGTTCCCCTCTGTAGACTACCAGAGATCAGCAATACAATTATTCAAGCCATCCTGCGTATAAACTCTTCCTCCTACTTCCTTATTTCTATTGTCCTCCTCTCCATCCCAGTTTTTCCTTCCCTTTGAACAGATACTTTCCTCTTTCACGTAATTTATTGTACCTTTCAGATTTTTTTTTTTATGTATTTTAGTACAGGGTCTATAGAGTCTCACTCATAGTGATTCTCCTGTTTTCAGCCTCTCAAGCACTGGAATTTCAAGCACACCACCAAGCCTAGGCTCAATTGCAGCATTGCCTGGAGGTGGGAACAGCACAACATGCCAGGAATTGAACCCCAGTTCCTGCATCTACCTAAGAAGACACTTTAATCCTCTGAGACAATGTGATGTTTACACATGCAAGTTTGATTTTTTTCACTTATGAGTATGGTATCTAGTTGCATCCATTTACCTACAGAAACCTTCAATTTCTCCTTCTTATTGCTGAATAATATTGCATTGTGCAAAATACCACATGTTTTTAACCATTGCTCACTTGATGGGCATTTGTGTTATGACCAAGATTTAGCTATGACAAATTGTGCAGCTATAAACTTGGGTGCACCTAAATTGCTGTGATATATTTTCAATTTTTCTGGAAAAATATTCAGTGGGGGAATAGCTGGGTTGAAGGAGACCTCCAATCCTAGTTGTTGTTGTTTTTTTTTTTAATCTCCACATCAGTTTCTATAGTTATTGTACCAATCTAACCTCCCATTAATAGTGGAGAAGGGTTCCTTTTTATCCATAGCCCATTCAAAATGTGTTATTGGTTGATTTATTTTTTTTAATCTATGTATTTGGCACAGGGTCTTGCTATGCAGCTTGGACTTGTAGTGATCCTCCTGTTTCAGCCTCTCCAGTGCTCAGATTACAGGCATGCCCCACTATGTGTGGTTTTGGTAGCTAGCTTGGTGGCCCCAAGAGAGGGCCTGCATGACATGTGGTACCAGCGATTAAACATGGATCCTTGCACTTGCCAGGGAAGTGCTTAGACTCCTAAGATATCTCCCTCCCTGGCTAGATTGGTTGATTTCTTGAAGATAACCATTTTTTCTGAAGTGAGACAGAATCTCAGTGTTGTTTTAATCTGCATTTCTTGAAAGACAAATGATGTTGAACATTTATTCATATATTTATTTGCCATTTGTAATGGTCTGTGTCTAATTGTCCCCCCAAAGCCTCTTGCAATCAAGCGGCAGATTCTAGAATTTGTGATTAATTCATGATTTATTGCTGGGATAATGGATGTGAATACTACACCTTACCTGGGGTGGACAATCTGCATTACATTACAATATGGGGAGGGGAAAGAAGTTTGCTAGCTGTATCAGCCAGTGCTCTGCCCTTAGCTCTTCACTATTTTATGCTACCATGAACTGCTGCCCTCTGTCATGCGCTAATCTTAATCTGCCTTGGAGCCAGCTGAGTATGGACCAAAATCTCCACCAGCTGTGAGCTAAATAAAACTTTCCTTCCTTAATTTTGGGTGTTGTTTATTTTGCCCCAGCAATATGACAAATGTAACTGACACACCATTTGTATTTCTTGATCTGAGGACTGTGCATTCATCTTAGATACTCCTTTTTAAATCGGGTCTTTCAGTTTTGGGGGCCAGATACTTTTTAAATTCTTTATACATTTGAGATAGATGTCCTTTGACTCACAGACAGTCTACTATATTTCTTCCTAATTCATGAGATTTCTTTTTACTATGTTGCTGGTTTCTTTTAGCATGTACAAACTGTTCAAAAAGATGAGATCCCTGTTGTTGTTTGTTTGAAACATTTGCCATGTAGTTTGCCTTTTCTTCATAAACTACCACTATGTCTGTAAGATTTCTATCTACTTCTTCCAGTAGATTTAGTGTTTCTATTTTAGTACTTAAAGCTTTGATCCATTTTGACTGTTGCACATTGCATGCTAATGGACATGGATCTAATTTTAGCCTTTAGCATGTAGAAAGCCAATTTATCAGCAGCATTTATTAAACAGGCTACCTTTCTTCCAGTGAATGTGTTTGGCTTCTTCGTCAAAGATAAGTTGAAAGAATGTGTTTGTAGTTGTCTGCTATTTCTAATCTGTTCTATTGATCCTCACTTCTGTGTGTGTGTGTGTGTGTGTGTGTATGTGTGTGTGCGCGCGCGTGTGCCAACACCATGCTGTTTTTATCACAGTAGCTTTGTGGTATAATTTCAAGTCAGGGATTGTGAAGCCTTCTACTTTGCCTTTGTTCTCCAGGATTCTTTTTGCTATTGTAGGTCTCTTCTAGTTCCAGACTAACTTTAGGAATGATTTCTCTAGATCTGAGAGGTTTACTGGTGATATTATAATAGGAATTGTGTTGAATCTGGGTAGCAATTTTTAGAAAATGGCCGTTTTTGCAATTTGGTACTTCCAATCTAGGAGAAAGGAATATCTTTCCATTTTCTGAAAATTTCTTCTATTACTTTTCTCAGAGTAGTATAATTTTCAATGAATAAACCTTTTATTTTCTTCATGTGATTGATTCCTAAGTATTTCATTTCTTTGGATATTATTATGTATGGCCTGGTTTCCTGAATATCTCTCTTGATATATTCATTTTTTGTGTATAAGAATGCTATTGACTTTTTGTGTTGACTCTGTGTCTTGCATACTATTGAACTTTGTTATTGAATTTACAAGTCCTTTGGTGGAATTTTTGGAGTCTTCTATGTAGAGTGCCATATCATCAGTAACACTTTTTCCTTTCTAAAAATTATCTCTTCTATTTTTCTCTCTTGTCTAATTTCTCTGGCTAATGTTTCCAGAACTGTTGAACAGGAGTGGTGACAGTGGATATTCCTATTTTGTACCTGATTTTAGAGAAACAGCTTTCAGGGTTGTTTTCATTTAGAGTGATGCTGTCTGTTGGTTTATCTCATATGGCTTTTATCAGATTGAGGTTTATATTATCTATCCCAATTTTCTGTAGGGGATTTTTTCATTAATGAATGTTGGATTTTGTCAAAGGCTTTTACTGCATCTATGAAGATAATCATGTGATATTTGTCTTTGGCTCTATTGATGTGATCTCTTACATTTATGAACATGTATATATTGAGCCATCCCTCCATTCCTGGATAAATCCAACTTGGTCATGATGTATAAACATTTTATGGTTTATTAATTCTATTTGCTAATATTTTATTGAATATTTTTGCATCAATATTCATGAGTGAGATTGTCCTATAGTTCTCATTTCTGATTGGGTCTTTTTCTGGTTTTGGTATCAGAGTAATACTTGCCTCGAGAAATGAGGTTGGGAATTGCTTCCCTTTCAATTTCATTGAAGAGTTTGAGAAATGTTTGCAACAAATATTTCCTAAACTTTTTGTAGAATTCACCCGTGAATTCATTAGGACCTAGGCTTTATTCATTAGTGAGCTTTTTATTACATTTTCAATTTAATTAACAGATATTGAGTTCTTCACAATTTTTATATCTTCTTGATTCAGTTTTGGTAATTCACATATGTCTTGGATTCTGTCCATTTCTTTTGTGTTTTCCATCCTGTGAGAATAAAGATTTTGAAAGTAGGCATTGATGATCTCCTAAATTTCTGTAAGGTCTGTAGTAATTTTGCCCTTTTCATTCTTTTTGCATGAATTGGATTTTTGTCTGTTTGTTTTTGCCTTTTTGACATAAGGTTTGTTAGGGGTTTATCAATTTTGTTTATTCTCTCAAAGAACCAACTGTTTGATTCACTAATTCTTTGGATTGCTTTCTTTGTCTAAATGCCCAGTTTCTGTAGCTCATGAGGGGTTTAGGAATTGGCATGGCATGTGATACCAGGGATTGAACTTGGGTCTTGGTACTTGCCAGGTAGGTGCTTGGATCACCGAGCCAACTCCCTATCTTTCACATTTGATTTTTCATGTGTGTTAAAATTTGTCTTATGTAGTTGGATGCTACTATGTTGGATGCATATATATTTACGATTATCGTCTCTTCCTCATTCAGTTTTCCCTAGCAGGTGCTTAGTGATCTTCTTGTTCTCTTTTAACCATTCTCGACTTGAATTTAACATTGTTGGCAACCAGAACAGCTGCCCGTGATGTTTTTCTGGGTTCATGTTGCATGGAGTATTGTTCCCTATCTGTCGATATTCATTCTATGAGTTTCCTTTTGGATTACATGTGTTTATTGTATACAGAATACTGTTGACTTTTGTTTCTTTTTTTATGTATTTGGTATAGGATCTCACTGTGTAGCTTGCACTCATAGTGATCCACCTGTTTTCAGTTTTCCCAGTGCTGAGATTACAGGCATGGACCACCATACCCAGCCTCAGGGCAGCAGAGGTGGGGCAGCATGACATGTGGTACTAGGGATGAGTCCTGGTCTCTGAACTTTCCTAAGCAGGTGCTTAGTCCACTAAGCTATCTCCCTGGCCCTGATTTTTGTTTCTTGATTCACTCTGCCAGTCTGCTTCTTTTGATTGGTGAATTGAAGACATTTACACTGATGGATATAACTGATATGTTTTAGTTTATCTTCATCGTGTCATTTTCCTGTTGTAGGCTCTCTTCATTTCCCCTCTGTTTAATGACTTGCTCTGCTTGATTGTTCCTCTCTGTTATTCTTGTTGAAGTCATGGTCACGTCTGTCTCTCTAGAATGTCAGCCAGTGCTCTTTGTAGGGTTGGTTTTGTGGTCATGAATTTTTTCATTGTTCTTTGTCATGGAAGTATTTTAACTCACCATTAAATTTGATAGTTTTGTAGAGTACATCAATCTGGGTTGAAAGGTTTCATTGTTTTGTTTTGTGTTCCTAAAATACTTTGTTCCAAACTCTTCTCGATTTGATGGTTTGTGTTGAGAAATCTTCCATCATTCTGATGGAATTTCCGTTATAGATAATCTGTTTCTTTTCTCTAACAGCTTTTAATAGTCTGTTGTTTTTGCTGAATTTCTGAGATCTTGATTATTAAGTGTAGATTTATTTTAATTATGGCTAATTACAGTTCCATATGCCTCACTTAGCTGTATTTTAGATTCTCTTCCCATGCTTGGGAAATCTTCTGCTACTACTTCTGTAAATAGTCTACTTATGTCATTTTGTACTGATTCCTGCTGTTTTGTTGACAACTACTACTCTTATATTGCTTGCATCATCTTGTAGTTGTTGAATTGGCATTTCCTGGCTCTTTGTTATTTTTGAGAGATCTTTCACATTCACATGCTACCATGATGTCTTCAAGATCTGAAAATTTCATCTTCAGTTTTGTTCAAGCTTTATTGCCAGCTCTCAGTGGAATTCTTAATTTTCTGAATATCTATTTGAATCTTTTTTAAGCATTCTAATTCTATCCTATGTTATACATTCAATGTTTTCCATCATTTTTCTGTTCTCTTTTTTTTATCTATTCTTTCTTTAGATATACCATGCAATTCTTTCATGATTGTTGTCATTTCTTTTTTGATGAGACAAATTAGTTCTGATCTGATGTCTTCTATAGCCTGATGCAGTTGTCTCTTTACTTTGGTTGTTATCATTTCAGAAATTTCAGGTGTGTGACTTCCAAGTCCTTTTGTATCCTTGTCTCCTGGACTTGTTTTGGGTGAGCCAGACATTTGAACCTGCCTTTTACTTCTTTGTTGGCACATTTTTGAAGCTCCCAGTGTCCACTCAGATTCAGAAGCAATGGGAGGGGAGTGGAAAGTGCATCAGCAAGCTCCCACAACAATGGGACAGGCTCACTAAAGCTCCCAATATGTGGCATGCAATGTGGCTTTGGCAACAATTAATAGGCAGTAACCTGTAGCTCAGGAAGGCTCCAAAATGATAGGGTCAAGTTGAAGTTTAGCAAAGCTCCTGAGAATACTCAGCAGGTCCCTGTAGCTGACAAGTATCTGCCTGTCTTCTGTGATGGTGGGATAGGCCACCACTACAGATTTTCCAAACTTCTTCCCTGGTTCTGTTCCTGGGCTAGACTCACCAGGTCCCTAGGTACACAGATTCTTGCAGATAGGAGAATGATCAACTTCCACAACTCCCTATGAAGTTTCTGCTATTATGTTAACCATCATAGATATTTACTTACCATTACTAGTTAGTTAAATGCTATATATTCAGCATCTTATAGGTGTAAATTTAAAGATTATTTTCTAAGTCTTAGGTGAATTGTGAATACAATATAAATTTCTATTATATCAAATTTTTATATTTAAATAATCTAGATTTTAAAAGAATAATAATTTTCACAATAATGAAAGAAGTGTAATAAAATTGCCTTACAAAATAGATATTATGGAACGGGAGAGATGTCTCAGTGGTTTAAGGTGAGGCAATCACAGGGACCGCGGTTCAATCCCTGGCACCTTATGCTGTACCAGCCCCACCCCAGAGAAGGCTGGTCCAGCCATAGTATAAATTAAAAATAAATAAACAAATAAATAAATAATATAAAATAGATATTATGAAAAGTATAATTGGTTGTTTTTCTATAAATTAACTTAGAGACACATGTCTGGAATACTCTACAAATCTCTGTTTGTATTCTTAGATTCTAAGAATTTTTAGTTAATTTAGTTATTTAGGCCTTGCCTTGCCCAAGAAAGAATTCAGAATTATTCTTGTAAGCCTTCCAGTAAGCATTTCCTAAGGAAATTGTCATAAATTCAGAAAAATATTATAACACAAGGAAATAATACCCCATTATTTATAATGGCACACAATTAGAAATGAACTGACTATCCCATAATTGGAGATTCATTAAATTATGGCAAATCTGTAGAACAAGCTATTATTCACTGATCATAATTGAGACTTCAAAAATATTTAATGTCATTAAGAAATGTTCATGTGTAATGTTAAGTGAGAAAAGACACAGATTTGAATATGCAGTATAGTATGTGGCCTAAAAAAGTACATACATAAATTAGCAACTAAAGAAATATATATTAAAACAGCAGCACTGCATCGCCACTGTCACAACGTAGCTGCCAGCAGTAGGACTGAGGCTAATTTTAATTTCTTTGCTTTGTTTTCTTCATTTCCTAAATTCTGTTTATGAGCATATATTTTCTTTAATGTTATAAAATCATGTAACTCTTTTTTAAATCCATTTTCCAAACATACTTGATAGGTAATTATGGATCCATCTAAGCAAGATGCACATGTGCTGAGTTTCCATGAAACACCTAGAGTCATTTGCTACAAAGCCTTGCAACTAATGAACAGTGTTGTTTAGGTGCACCACAGGTAGTGTTTCAGAGTCCTGGTGCTCAAATAGGAATGCTGTCATGCTGCCTTTGGGTCTCCACACCATCTTTAGAACAAAGCTCCAGCCCTTGGGGTGTCCCCTGAGAGCTTCTCACCCCTCTGGCCTAGCAGTGAGGTGATTGTTTGACACAGACATATCTTCTTTGGCCACAGTGACTTCATGGCAAGTGGGGAGGTGAATAGTAATGCCTCTGTGTCTTCACACAGCTATTTGCTTAGAGAAAAGAGATAGTGAACTGGAAGTATGAAAAAGTAAAAAGCAAAGCAAGGATATGGCTGTGTGCCAGTGCTCTGAGCCAACTTAAGAAGCCAGAGACAGACTCTCAGAGTTGTCTACCAGGAGGACAAGAGCAAAGAACTTTATCCACCATGTTCTACCTTCTGTTGTTCAAGGCTGGACCTGGGATGGTGCTCCATTACACATCTGGCTTCATTTTCTCACCAAGAATTTTGGACTCCTGTTCATTCTTGAAGATCCATTTCATGGTTTCTAGAGAAAGACTCCCAAGAGCACTCTGCACACCAAACTGCAAGATGCTCAGAACTAGCCCACCCCAAGAACCATTAGCACAATGCTCCCTGGGGAAAAAAAAAGTGGCATTAATCGCTCAACCTCTAACTATTGCATTTTGTAGCTCTCTCCCTCACTATCAGCAATACAAAGACAAGAAGCATTTTCCCCAATTTTTTCACTTCCAGCTGTACATATTCTGTATCCATAGAGGATCTGGCAATAGTAGGCTTAATGAGTAGCTCAGCTGAATAAGAGCAGCAGGTTGTGATCCCCTTGTAACTAACCATAAGCATTAGAGGTCTATCCCTCTGTACCTGTGGATACCCAACTGAGTCATTGCACTCCTCTTGAATCACATGCCTACAACCTCCCTTCCTCTTCCACATGTCACTGAAGTCTCAGACAAGCTGCAGAAAACAGGTACGTGAATGTTGGTACCACCTGACATTTGTATGCAAAGGAATAAAATAAAGTAAAACCTAAAGAAAACTTATGCAGTAGAGCAAGTAATAAAGTTCTCCCAAATCTACCACCTTCCTAATTATATAGTAGCACAAATGTCTTTCTGTCAACCAAAGCTTGACTTCTCAGTCAGATGCAGCTTTTGACCTCCTTAGTAATGGTTCTTTGAGATCCCAAATTGTCAGTTTGGACTTGTAAGTCTACTTTTTTTCTATTTTTTAACATGCTAATTCCTTCAAGATGCTTTATGCATACTATTTTTTAGGCATTCTGAAGGATAGTTTTCATGATGTATCAAATTTTATTTGTAAGCTGTCATTTTGACAGAACTATGCATAACAATATTGTTTAGCAACAGAAATGCTCTCAGCAAAATCTGTTAAGTATCCCTGTTAAGATTCGTAGCTGATTCTTTTTACTCTAATGCCACACAGCACCCAACCTCTCTATTAAATACAACTTTAACATATAGAAGAAGAATGTCAATTTGAAGAGGCTTTCCCAGAGTATACATTTGCACTGTGGTTGTACTGTTTTTCCCATGTTTGGGGTTATCTTCCTCTAGTAAGGACAGCACTCATGATGGACAACTTTCCTTGTAATCTTAGGTCATTAATGGGTCCTTTATCACTACAAAAGAAATGACTGGAAGTATCAAGTGGCCCCAGAGTCTATGAACAAATCAGACTAGCAGGGAGCCATCAAAAGCTAATGAAGATCTTACATCATTATGCATCCTTTTCTCATGAACAAACAGAAAAATCATCTGGACCAAGAGTCACCAAATGTCAGATAGTAAACACTCTAATTTTGTGGGCCATGTGGTCTCTTGTAACTACTCAACTCTTGTGTTGTATGTAGAGGCACCCATATATACTTATTAAACCAACTGGAAGGGATTGTTTCAATAAAAATTTTATTTATAAGAACAGTGACCTGGATTTAGCCAAAGACTATAGTTTACCAATTTCTTGTCTATTGAAAATTATTAAAGAAATAGGTATTGCTTTCTCAAAAAATCTAATTCAAAGCAAGACCACCCTTTGTACTTTTATAAGGGTGATGTTAGCATGACAATTTCTTATATCAAAACCTGTGTACAAAATTAGCTTGCCCCTCTGTCCTGAAATACCTGGTCACCAAAATGCAATATTGAGTCTGTTTGACTCTTAACATGCTATTAAGCAAGCTTTGGGGTTTTTTCTCCTGCAATACTCAGCAACTCATGGAAAAGAGTATCCTAAGTGAGGAAATCTAATTGTTTGAAAATAATCGGAATCTGTATAGTTCGATGAAAACTAACAGGAAAAAGTTAATTTGATTTCCTAACCTAATACACAAAGCAAACTTCCTGTTGAAAGGCTAAGCCACTTCAATTTGACATCTGCTGAAAGAAGAGGAAGATGCTCTTGGGAGAGCGTAACAATGGATTACACATCTGCCCACTCCACCTTCTCCTGTCCAAGTTACTTCTTACTGAAACTAGATTAGAGGTTTATAGGCTTATTGTTTACAGTCCCCAGAAAAATCAAGATAACAATTGTTACATAACCTTATAAAGGGAAAAAGCTACAGTGTTTAAATTCACTGGAATAAATGAAAATTAAACTATGACTCAGAGGAACTTGAGTGCATGGGAAAAAAATCTCACCAAATGATGGCAAGCCCAAAATAAAAAAAAAAAAATACTGTATTTAAAGATGTAGAAACACAGAAGCAAACCTAAGCATGCCATGCTGGCCACTTCATGCCAGATACATTCACTTGCCAAAATTCACTGAAAGTTTTTAAAACTATCCTATGTGCACACTTTTCTAAAAGTTAGAAAGAACTGAGCTTTTACATCAACCCACATTCACAACATTGTTAGTTATAACATCCTTTAAACATAATAATATATTTAAGTATTATTATCATGATTAAAATTTGCATTTGTATTATTAGCTATGGTTTATTAAATGTTTTTGTCCATGGAATTCTTTGGCATTATGATGATGACTATGGATCTATTATCAGTATAAGGATTTTTACATTCATAAAATAATATACATGCAAAAACAAATGTGAGTATAAAAGGAACAAAATAAACTGAAGGAGAATTGTGAAGATGTGATAACATCTGCTTACTATGCTTTTTCACCTCTTCATTTCTATTCTTCTACCTCCTTGTGACTTATTCTGTTTGTCTTCTGAGTACATAGAGATTGCAGAATTTTAAAACTATCCAACCAATCAAGAGTCTTTATTTTTCTATGATTTTGAGTAGCTTTGAAAGAAATCTTCCAGAACCAGAAGAATGCTAAGGAATCCAACAAACTAAAAAAGACTAAACTTCCTTTAATCTGTTTCTTGGTAAGACATGGGCCCACCTCAAACTCTTGGTATTCAAGGTATCTACCTGGTGAACACAGTAGCCATTAGTATTGTCTATAGCATTATTCTTCCAAGTAACACAGATAGCCAGGCCTCCTCACCACCACAGCCTCTCAGCTTAGAGAGCACCACCAACTCCCAGAGTTCTGGGCAAAATTGCCATCCTCTGCGTGTCAATTTGACAAGGAACAACGGAGCATGCAACAAGGCACGTAATGATTTCCTGCCTGCATACTAATATCTCTGTGTCTTACATTGATTTTTTTTTTCATAGTGACTGAACACATGCCAAAAGCAACAGCATGATTCATAAAATTAAAAGTGTGAAGGAATAGAGTATTTGTTGAAAAACAATCTCGAAAATAAAAGCTTGCACCACTACCTCTTTATTATGATTTGTTGCTCTAACACCAGACCTGAAAAGTCCTAATGAAATGTTTGAAAGGTTTGATAATGAATGATTAGACAGAAAAAGTAGACAGGAACATATTAGACAACGCTTTCAGATCTGATACCAAAATCACACACATACACACCAATAGACAAACTAGATATTATCAACATAAAATCTTCGGTATTTCAAAGGAAAGGGTAACCCAAGGAAGAAAAATAAAATTATGCACTAAACACAAATAAAGCAGTACCAGCCTCACTAAAGAGTGGACATTTTCTCAATTTTGAGTATCATTGCTTAGCTTCAACCGTTTAAAAAAAAGGTTTTTAGAAATAATCTACATATCACACAGCTCACCCCTTTAAATTATGCACTTCAGTGCCTTTTAATATACTTAAAAAGTATGCAATCTTGAATAGAATGTATTTTAGGACATTTTTATCAATCCTGAGCAACCCTAGGGTGAGGCTGGTACTGGATCCAGAGAAGCTAGAGTAAGGCTGTGGGATGACAGGAAGTTCTGCTTTTTGATCTCACTCACTGTTGGAAGTCACACACATGTTCACTTTGTGGGAACTCTCATCTGTGTGCTCGCACTACTTGTGTGCCTTAGAGTACATGTTCTCATTCAATGTAGTTTTTATTAATTTATTTGGTACAGGGTCTACAGGGTCTCACTACAAGATCGAACTCATCAAACAGAGTGATCGTCTGTTTTTCAGCCTCCCAAGCACAGGAGTTATGCCCAGCCTCAGTCCCTGTCTCAGCGCGCCCCAGGGGCTGGGCCTGCACTGCTTGTGGGGGATCAAACCTGGGTTCCTGAGCTCTGCCTAAACAGGTGATTTAATCTGCTGAGCTATCTGACCAGCCCTCACTCAATGTATTTTTAATTTGAAAAAGTTTAAACCGATGTGGCAGATGGAGAAATAGTTCCTAAAACTGCCCACATTGCAATGTCAGGATTCTATAAATATTTTACCTTACATGACAGAAAAATTAAGGTTGCAGATGAAATTAAGCCTCATTAGTAAACTTCTGAGAGTGTTGGTTCTGGATTCTTCAAGTCCCCCATACAACTATAAAATCCTTAAAAGAAGAGGAAAGAGGGAATTGGCAAGATAGCTTAGTGGAATGAGTGTCTGCTTAGGGAAGCACAGGGATCAGGGTTCACTCCCTGCACTCAGCAACACAGGCCCTGCCCCCAAGGCCACTGAGTGATGTCACCAAGACCCAGCATGATGGTGCATGCCTGCAGTCCCAGCCTTGGGGAAGCTGAAAACAGGAGGATCACTACAAGTCCAAGCTGCATAGTGAGACCCTATAACAACCAAATACATTTTTTTAAAAAAGATGAAGAGGCAGAGGAGAGAAAGAGTAGTGAGATAGGATGAGATGTGAGAAAGACTCTGCTACCCTTTTTTGGCTTTGAAAATAGAGTAAGAGACACAAGTCAAGGAACAGGTCAGCCTTTGGAAGCTGAGAAAAAAAGAGACAATCTTATGTAGAGCCTGCAGAAAGAGACTCACTCCCAACACCCTGACTGTAGCCCAGTGGACCTATGTTAGATGTCTGACCATGGAACTTAAGAGAATTAATGTGTGCTGTCAGATCCATTAAGTTGGGGTGAGTTGTTATAGCAGGAATAGAAAACTAATGCAATAGGGAATTGAACCTCTAAATATATAGCAAAACAGAATTGGGAAGAGCTAGAAAAAATAAAACAGACTGCAGGTGATATGGAAGAACTAAAGAATAAAAACCATATCCACTAATGGGCCAAAATAATCCTACATGTGGGCACAGAGCACACATTGACGCCAAACTCTCAGGTGTCCTATGCATGATCAGTGACAGCAGATCTTAGGAAACAGGACAGGTAATGGCTAATGTGTCCCCAGGTGACCTGAACCCTGGCAGGTGGCCAGCTTAATGAGGTGTTAATGAGTAGGCAGATAAATCTGGGTGGCTGTAAAAAGATGAAGTGACAGTAAGAAAGAGAAATAGACAGGAATGTCTCAGAAGTCCCCAAGCTGATAGCTTACAACAGTAGGTTATGCTACAATTTTGCTCGAAATTTCAAAGCTCACATGCCTGACATGATTTTTAATAGCCAGATTTTGATTCTCAACCACAAAAGTCAAATGGAAAGGAAATTTGAAGGGAAGCTTTTGAAGCATATTCAAACATTTGTTCTAGTTCTGCTTTAAACATACAAAACTAGTGGTATGAACAGAAAGTACATCTAAAAATATAGTTTTAAAATGTAGTAAAGGACGCTCATAAGAATGACTGTTTGCACAATTTAAGTGAATTCAAACAATGCTCCAGGAATCCTACATCTTCTAAAATATCAAGTTTTCATTTTTCTCTTTTGCTTTAAATGTGAAAATATTCAAATTACCCAATACAATAGAACTCTTTATGGTTGCACAGAGCCATAAAACTTAAAGAAAAAGTGTCTGAGTGCACACATGAAGACAGCCTCCTCCTTGATCTTACCATCTAACATTTTACCCAAAAATTATATAGAATTCTTTTGTAAGATTCTTACCTTTAAAAATAATCTCAATTTCTTTTTAAATGAGACTACTCCTTTTCTCACTGTAAAAATATTCCTCTGGCTGAAAACAGAACTTCAACTAAGAAGTGAATTTCTAGATGCAGGTTGTAACATGTTCCAGATGCCACCGTCCAGATGACTCCATGAGAGTTTCGCTCTGAGACAGTGGGAATCAGAGCAAAGCAGAGAACCATAAAGTCTTCATCAGGGTCCAATCCCAAAGCTAAAAGAAGAGGCTCTGTGCTCCTTTCTGTAGCATGTTACAGCCTTTCCTTGATTGATTGTGTAGATAACAATGCCCCCCCCCCACCTTATGTCCTCTTTAATTTCCTTTCCTCCTATCCCCATGAAGAGGGACTTTAGAAGGTTAACGGAAGAAGGTTATTTCACGCACAATACACATTACCCATTGCCCTTTTCTGATTTCAAATTAAGAATATAATTAGTAAAAAAAGAAATCCATGCCTTCTGGTGATGGAAAATTAGGAAATCAATAGGTGGTTGCCTCTGCAGTTGCACAGGGGAGCTTGGGGTCGTCAGCAAGGGCTGCCAGTTATAATATGTGAAATGGCAACACAGGCATCTTCTCCAGGCCTCAAATCACTGAGCAGATGCCCCACTTCTGGGCTGACCAGCTCTGAAGATTGGCAAAGCAAAATGAAAAGGTGAAATTGATCAGGTCAAAGATTGGAAACAATGTAGTGTTAATGATAAGGCCTTTATTGCTACTAGAAGACATGGAAAACAAAAGATCTCTCTAAATTTTAAAATATTAATATGAAGAAAAATTGTTCGCTGTGCCTTTCCCCCAGCCACTACACATCATACATCCCTTCCATTGTATGCTACCTCATCCACCAGGCAGGCATGCTTTGAAGTTATTGCATAGCTTCTCTCTTAGATGCTGGATGATGCATGGAACTTTTATGCTTGATTATGTGTTTTCTTGATTTTATGATCGGCTTTCACGATGCATTGTTTTAGTAGTTTGGGGATGGATGCATTTATTGATGTGCTGAGCTTTCTGTGTTCATAAACACCTACAAATGAGGTGTTGAATCAAGCTTTTTGTATAAATGTTTTCAGCCACACTGGTATCCCACAGCCAACTGAAGAAATAATCACTCGGGTTTATGTATTTGTATTCAGGTTATTTCCTGTGTTGTAAGGTGCTAGCTAGTGTGCAGTTTCTGTGCTATATAAATAAACTATTGTTCTACCTGTTCGCTTAGGTTTATGCACAGCAGCACTAAAAGAAAATGTAGTATTTAATTAGCATCACTAGATGTACCTGTGCCCCCAAGATAGGCATAATATCTCATGTAGCAATTAGTATCTTGGAAATGTGTTATAATTCGTACTATGGAAAATTAACCTTGCTTGACAACACAGGTGTTCTTTCAAGGTATTTTGAAGCTGATTTTTTTTAAAAGTTAAATAGAACTGCTATTATTTTCAAATACTCTATCAGGAAAGAAGCCTGCTTCAGATCTAGCTGAGTGTTTCAAAGCAAGGGCGTAAAGGAAGTGAGGCTTAGATTTTCCTCTTGGTTTGCTCTACATGATTTTAGGGTTCCACCTACATTGTTTTTAAAAAGGGATTACTTGTTGCTCCTGTTTAGGGGTACTATGAAAACTGAACAAAATATATGTTACTCTGAGCTGACATAAAGTTTCACATCTACCTGTAAAGATTCCTGTGACTGTCAGTGCCAGGCTGAGTCTCACCTATTTGCTCTAATTAGACACTGTATTTCCTTAACCATACCGCTCAGTATGTTTGTGCTTGTAGTGGTTGATACTTTGTGTCAACTTAGCTGGATGACTCAGAGGCCTGGCTCCCTGTTGGTGGGAGTCCCGCCCAGGGGTACAATTGGTTCCTCCTGGAGCAGGATCAGGGCCTGCCTAGGATATGATTGGCTCCTCCCTAGAGCGGGATCAAGGGCCCATGCTGGGATATGATTGGTTCCACCCTCGGGCACGATGGGCCCACGTCAGAGTGACTGAGCACAGAGACGTTTTAAAGGGGCTAAGGGAGGAGCCAAGACTTCACTTCCTCGGAGAAGCTCCAGTCTTCGCATTCGGCCTGGACTTCATCGTCTGGATTGCAGCGCAGACTCTTCAGCCTCCAGCCTTGGATCTTTCACCATCCGTCGCAGACTCATCAGCCAACAGATCGAGACTTACACAGAGCATTGCAGTGAGTTTCAGACCTCGGGACTGAATTCTCCAGTCTGGAGCGTGCAGACGCCCTCTGCACGCTTCCTCATCTGACTCTGTGGCTGACTGTTGTAAGCCAGTCTTGTAACTCCTTATATATTGTATATTTTGTGTTCATATCCGTTCCTTATATCTTTCTGTTCCTCTAAGTAAAACCCTGACCAATACAGTGCTCATATCACCACATCTCAGCTACCACTTTCCCTCCTCTCCCCACCACCACGACACATGCTACCAGCTGTAAATCTATCAAGATGAGAACCAGGCTGTAGATCTAGTCTCTAGATGTTTCTAGATTCATCTTAGTCAGCAAATACATTATTTCTTAGCCCTTTTGAACACCTGCCAGGACTGTATTTCCTGCTGTCTTGTGTATGGGACAGATTCATGCGATGATTGGACAAATGAACCGTCAACAGAAGCAGTGGATGTCACTTTCAGGACAGAGCATGTAATTGCTGGCTTCAAAGGCTGGCAGGAAAGTCTTTTTCCTTCATTGGCTGCCAGCTCTTAAGATTGTAGCTACACGGAAGGATCACAGTGAATACAGACCCTCGAGAATTCCCAATGAATGCACAGAATGAAGGCCAATATTGTATGATGATTTATGCTATTATGATTTTGAGTTTATCGTTGCAACCTATTTCGGCTCATCCTACCTGGTGCACAAATGTGTCCCTAAACCTTAACAGAAGTGACTCTATACTAGACTTCTCATAAGCTATCAGTATACATTATTCCTCACCAAACATTGCTACTAAGCAGGGTATAAATGCTTTAGTATTGTTCATGATACAGCATTCTTGATTTCTTTACGTCACAAGTTCTTTTGAAGGAGATTAGTGGAGCTATAAAAAGGAAATCCCCACTCTATTCTTTGAGCCATGGGCAGGCCCAGTATTTATTGTATGGAGAAAATGTTTTGTGGAGGCTTACTTCAGTTTTGAAGCAAAAAAAAATCACCTGGGGCAAGAAGTAGTGCTAAGACAGTTTATAGAATCAATTTTAACTGCCTCTTGCAAAATAAACAGATATTACATAAATTTTATGCAGCATTAGGGAACATTCTGGGCCAAGATAAGAAAACAGATTTGTTATATCATCATCAAGAACTGTACAATATAATTTCTTAAAAATTTCAAGCTAAAGCTGGGTAAATAAACTCAGAGACATAAATGCCTGCTTTGCATATGCAAGGTCCTGAGTTTGATCCCCAGTACAAAAAAAAAATTCAACTTATCATGAGCATAAAATGATTTTTGTTTGTTTGGTTGGTTTGGTTTGGTTTTCTCTGTAGTCTGGTGATTCAAAGACTTTCGTTGGTCTCTAAACTGCATGAATACCTGAGGCACTCAAACATACTGTTGTCAATGATAGGAATTTTGGTTTTTTGTTTTGTGTTTGTTTTTATATTTTACTACAGGGTCCGCATAGTCTACAGGATTTTAATATGGTAGGTTGGACTCGCAGTGACCCACTGGTGTGCAAGCTCCCAACTGCTGGGATTACAGGCGCACCAACACACCCAGTTTCAACTGCAGTCTCAGAGCGCCCCAGGACAGGGCTGACACAGCATGCAGGGTATGGAACCCAGCTGCTGTGTCTGCCTAAGCAGGTACTTTAATCCGCTGAGCTATTTGGCTGGCCCAGAAACTTTGATTAACAACAGTAATTTTTCTTTCTCTTTCTTGCTTACAGATCAATAGATGTGCAGATAAATCTATCTTGAGACTGTGGTCCTAGAAGTGCTGTCCAGAGCACCAGAGGAGAACAGAACCTGAAGAAAATGAGAAGAGATAAAAGGAAAAGGAAAAGTTCAAGAAGAAAAGAAAGGATGAATGCCAGGTGAACATAGAATAAGAAGGAATTATGGAGGGTTGACCAGATAGCCCAGCAGATTAAAACCCCTGCTCTGGCAGGCGCAGGGACTGGCATGCCATGCCAGTCCTACCAGCAGGGCTCACTGAGATGGTGATTGAGACAAGGCATGGTGGCACACACCTGTAATTCCAGCACTTGGAAGCTGAAAACAAGAGGATCAATATGAGTTTGATCTGAGTGGTGAGACCTTGTAGTCCTTGTACTAATTACGTAAAAAAGAAGGAATTATGGTGTTGGGAAACTCAAACATAAAACAGGCAAGCTGTTGAAATTCATAAGCAAGTGAGCCACGAGATGAAGGAGGAAGTGAGCTGCACCCCATCCACATCGACTCTGCTGGCAACATCAGCTCATTGTGGTTAGATAGGTCCCATCAGAAAGACATGGCAAGGAAATCCTCTCAACTGAGGGCTGGGGACAAGGACAAAGTAAAGAACAAAACAGGGGGATATTGTAGCAGTTTTTATTAACAACCAGTTAGAATGGGAAGTAAGGCATGCTGGAGATTTTTGCATGAATTGTGTTGAGTTTCTCAGTTGTTTGGTTTTACCA
>PVKN010015746.1:0-18310 GCA_004027915.1 Capromys pilorides | reverse complement strand
CCTTCAGCATAAATGTGTTAAGAAGAAAAAATAAAATATAAGACCTTATATAAAGCCTGATCCTGATTTTTATGAAACTTTTTTTTTTTTTTTAATGTATTTGGGACAAGGTCTCATTATGCAGCTTGGACTTATAGTCTGTTTTCGGCCTCCCCAGTGCTGGGATTATAGGTATGCATCACTTTAATAACTAGAAAAATTAAAAACTTGAAAAAAACATTAAAAAGTAAAAATCTCTTTGCTTTAATTTCCTGCACCCTGGTACTAAGCTATGGCCTATGCTTTTTGGGTCTTGATTTTCTTTGTTAAAAAAAAAGTACCAGAACAATGTTTCTCAAAGTGTGTTCCATGGAACCCTGTCGCATGACACGGAGCTTATGAGTTGATCCAAATAACAATTTAAACTTAACTTTGACATTACGTTAACCATTTTTTTAAAAACTACAATTTAAAAGCAGTGTGCACTTGCAAATAAGTTGTGCACCAAATTTCAACACCCTGGAGGACATCGGCAAATTATTTTGTGCTGCAAAGCGAACTCGTACTGCGCAGACTTCCAAATAGCTTCTTCCTCGGGTTATTTAAGGAACAGCCTGATATTGCATGATGAATTTTACAAGAGAGGAAAGAACCGCTGTCACGTGCATGACGTAACGGGGTTGAGCGGCATTTAGACTCCGCCCACTGGAAGTCAAGAGCATGCAGGCACATTTGTCACCAAGCTCAGCAGCAAACTCACCAGGCAGCTGAAAAGCCTCGCTGCTCTTGCTTTTGAATCACTTTTTAAAAAGTAAATGCTACAGCATTTTTATCCTGTCATAGGCTTCTTAGATAAAATTCTGACAAAGAAAAGAACCTAGAGAACCCCTGATTTAAACCAACCTCGACTTCCACACAGCATGGGTTGCTGCAGGTATCAAGCAGGATGATAAACAGGGGCAGCCTGTCCCCTTCACCCTGCTGCTGATGTGGGACAACTTGCTTGATCAGTCTACGTCTCGTTTTGTCTGTACAGAGGGGATTAAAATATGAAAGCTGGGAAAACTCAATGAGACAATACACTAAGTACTAAATGTGGGCTAGGCACAGCTTGATCATTTTTATGACCTGGTGTATGTGTGGAAGAAAGAAACAGCCCTAAAGAAGAAGATTCCACATAGCTCGAACCCAAGCATTAGAAGTGCTTCATAAGAGCAAAAAGAGAAATCACATCACTAAATCAATCAACAGAATCCAGAGCACCGGGCCCCTGTTCTGTTCCTCTTCCATCTCACCTGCCCTATCGTGTGACTAGCTCATGTCATGGAAATACAGGCTTCCGAAGCACACCCAAGCCCCCAGTTACAGTCCATGGGGGAACAAGCTGAGGGAGAGGGAGGGACTGAGGTAGGGAATTCCTCGCAAGTCTGGGATCAGAGATGTAAACGGATTTTTAAAACCACTCTGTTATTAAACACGGCCATGTGTGGTAGCACATGCCTATAATTCCCACACTCTGGAGGATGAGGCAGGAGGATCACTCCAAATTCAAGGCCACCTGGGCTACCAAGCAAGTTCAAGGCAAGTCTAAAATGCATAATAAAATCCTCTCACAAAAAGACGAAAAGAAAGAATTATTAAACAAAACGGAATTTCACTCTGGAATTTGGATTTTTTTTTAATTGCCATAATTGCACACTCTATTAAATACCTTATCTACAGTAATAATTACACTTATTAACATAATTGCAGCTATGCTGTGGTGCACATCTATAACTCCAACATTCTGGGAGACTGAGGCAAGAGAACTATAAATTTAAGCTCAGCCTGGGCAACTTAGCTACTTACTGGAAGCCCGTCTCAAACTAAAAGAATAAAAATGGCTGGAAATGTAACACAGTGTAAGGGCAGTGGATTCAATTTCTGTTATCATTTATAAGAAGAGAAAGAGGAGGAAAGGAAGAAGAGGAAAAGGAAGAAAGAACAAAAACAGGAAGAGGAGATCAATGGAGAATAGAGAGGGGAAGAGGAGAAGGAGGAGGGAAAGAGGTAAAGGGGGAGAAAAAGAAAGAAGTAGGAAATATTCTCCTCTTAGTTGTCTTTGCCATGAAAATCCTGGCCCTTCAGACCCAAGGTCATGACCTCACTATCCACGACCCAGCAAGAGATGGACCTCCAATCCCCTCACCTTCACCCTAGAGTCTTGATTTTACAAAAGCAAATTTATGCCGCAGGACCTGAACCAATATAATCCTGAAAAATAATTCCATTCAAAAGCAAACAGAAGCATCAAAAACCACCTAAACTACTTTTGGGCTATCTGCTTTTCCAAGACATCATCTGTAGGAATAAAATGCTTATGTTCTGTATTTCATTTCATCACCCTGCTAGGTGAGTACCATGATTTCTCATTCACAAAATGACAACAAAGATTAAATGTGCTCCAGATCTCAGAGACGATTTGGGAAGCGGAACAAGGGGATCTCAGCTCTCGGTGTCCTGGCTCCTGCTCTCGCTCTTCCACCTCCAGCCAGAACACCCCAGGCTTCCTAGTCTTCCACAGTGGATGCTGAGCTTCAAAGTCCCAAGAATTCAGGTTCTCATTTAAAAGCAAAAACACAGGCATAGACTTAGGTTATGCAGTACCTTCTTTCTTGTGAAACATCTGTGCTCAAAGAACCTGTCTCCTCTGCCACTCAGAGCCAACGAACCCCGAGGAATGAGAGGAGTGAACAGCGTCCTTCACCAGTGACCATAAGGAAACAGAGACGGGCTCCTAAAGACTGTCCAGATACGCAGCAGCAGCCACAGGTCCTAAACACACCCAAGAGGGAGCCTAACCATTATGAATGCCCATAAAGGAACAAGACAAGAAAAGTCAACCCAATCTAGTTTTCTACAGACTTTTAAAATACAAGGATACTTCCTTTTATGGCATGATTTCATTAAGCTCCACAGCTTGCATTTTTCCAAACTCAAGATTCGTGGCCACCCCGATCACGCTAGCCTACTGGCATGACTTTCTAACATCTCAGATTATTCGTAGCATTTTTGGGCGATAGCATATTTTTTAAATTAAGGTATGTACTTTTTTAGGCAGCATGCTACTGCACACTCAATAAACTATAAGTAAGTGTGAGCGCAGACCGCTGTGCATCTTTGAGAATGCTGCCTCACCACAGCACACATTCGCTCCTGTCTCTAGCTGAGCCAGGTACAGACAGGACACCTTGCCTGCCTGCCAGGCAGATTCCAGAAAGCAATCAGAGAAAGTTGTTAGATGAATGGTGGTTAGCTTACTGAAGTAAACAATCCCTGTGTTTTTAAAATTCCACTTTAGCAAACTAGCAAGTCTCAGATCATACGGCATCTTCCACCAGAGAGGCACCTACCACGGCATGACCCTGCCCAAGCACCCCTGACAGAGAAATAGGGTCTCATTCTGCAAAAAGCCCACATGTCAATGGGAGACAAAGTTCCTGCAAAGGCCCCAGGCATCCACCCAACCCGCAAGGTACACAGCACCCCTGGTGGAGAATGTGCCCCTCATCACCAGCCTTGCAGAAACATGGCAAATGGAGGAGGGATAATGAATGCAATTTGTGCAAGACGAAGTTTCCAGTGTGGCATCCTCCCTTCAGGAATCAGCACAAGGCCTTGCTGGGTGCAAAGAGGCAGGGCACGTCGCAGCACAAGTCAAGGGAGGGCTGCATTAGCTGTGACCCTCCTAATAGCGTAATTGCCACCCACGTGTGTCAGGGCACCGCTCAGGCCCTGCTCAGCCTTACGTGGAACTGCCCTCCACCAATGGGGGCTGGCTTCCCTTCACCGCATGCCTATCACTGCATGACGGAGGTCTGAGAGCAAAAATTCATGCTGCTGCCACATCCTCATTGAACTGGCCTCCTCCAGATACTCCAGGTGGGGCAGATTCTACACCCAAGGACCGTGTATGCTGCATAGCCCAGGGCCTGTAGCTTCATATGTGGAAAGAACCTTACCTGCTTTCCAGCATCCCTCCTCCAGGACTCCAACTCACCTTTGGGGCACAGAGATCAGGGTCCTACCAGCCCCCTGGGGAGAAGACTGGTCCCAGGGCCCCAACACTGTGCAGGCTGTTAATGCAGTCAGGAAATCTTGATGCACAGGCAAACCCCGCCCTCTTCCAGGGTGCGGCTAACCCTCACTCCTCTGCGAAGTCGTCCTTGAAGAAGCCCACGCTTCTGAGACCCTGTTGGGTGCGGGAATCCACAGAATGTACCCAGCACTTAACTAGATTATACCATCCTGCTCTTCTAGGAGCCCCCAGGGCTCCTCTGAGACCCTGCCCTCAGAGCCAGTGTGGCTTCCCAAATTGGCCAATAGCTCAGCAGGAACAAGCTTCCAGACAGAGCCAGGATGAGTCACCATGCTCCCCAAGAGAGAACCACAAGGTTCTCAAGTCCACTGGGGGAATGTGGCCAAGGCCCCATACTGTCCCTAATAGTTCCACCTGAGTTAACCTCATCTCCACATGGAGTAGGTCAGGTTTTCAAGGAAGACAACACTTTTTTTTTTTTTTTTTTTTTTTTTTTTGTCTTTTTGAGACAGGGTCTCACTACACAGCTCAGACTGACCCTGAACTCATACTTTTGCAATCCAGGCTGGTCTTGAACTCACATAGATCCTCCTGCTTCAGCCTCCCAAGTGCTGGGATTACAGGCGTGCGCCAACACACCCAGCTAAGACATCACATTTGTAAGCTCTAAGTGCAGAGGAGCCCAGTACTGGGGGCTTCCCAGGAACTCTAGCCCTCATGGTTTGAGGGATACAACAGTGACTGTGCATCTATAAGAATAGGAACAGAGCTACAAAGAACAACAGTGTGTGGCCTCTGAGGTCATCTGCAGACTGCCTTGGGGAGGCAGAGCGATTCTGTCCTGAGCAGTCCCCACCCTCACTGAGGGTCTAATCTTAGTGTCACAGAAGCAAGAGCCACTTCAAGATCTTGAGAAGGACACGCGGCAACCAGAAAACCAGCGTAACCTTCCTTCATCCTCCAAACTACACTTGGTCCTGGGGCCTGACTTCCACCCACCAGCTAAAAATGGAAAAAGATATGAAAAACTTTCAAGTGTAGAGTTTAAATTTATCCCACTAGTCACTCTTCCTGGGCTTTGTGTCACAGGCTCTAACAAGTGTGGTGTCCCTCAGAGGCAGGCTCCACTGCCCGGCTCCTCTGCCTAGCATCTCACATCAGGCTGATTTTTCTTACTGAAGCCCAGCCTCACGGGACACATTCAGAGTTCTGGTTTGCTACACCCAACTGTAGCTGGAGGAACAGTGGGCTTCCTGGGCTGTCAGCCTGGCTCAGGCACCAGAAGATGTGCCAGAGCCAACCAGGGCACACCCATCAGCCAGCATCAGTGCACGTCAAGCAGCTGCCTTCCGGCCTCCTGTCTCGCTGGGGTCTTAGATCCCCAGCTGCTCACAGAGGGGCCTGATCCTGGGAAAGCACCAGAGAAGGCACAGGGGATATACTGTGCAAAACAAGTCACGAAATAAAACTCATACCTGCCAAGCTACTTCAACAATCGCCTCAAAGATCAGCACGTGAGAAGACAGGTGCCCACCCGAAGGTGACAGACAGACAGACAGACAGACAGACAGTCGCGTAGCTCACTGTCTCCTCTCGCCTTCTGCTCCACCACCCCTGCAAACGTACTTTAAGAGGCTCAATCCAAAGAGCAGGTACAAAACAAATAGAAAAAGGAAAACTATGAGGATTTCTGGGGAGCAAAGCCCCTCGTCAGTCAGATCCCTTCTGCCTCTACACTTATACATGTGGAAAGGGTCTCAGAAAAAATGGCCCCTTTCAAAAGCAACATTTCATTTATATCACAATGATCCCCTGTGCTGTTATTTCTTTAGCAACAGGAGAAGAAAATAAGGCTGGCTCCAATGAGCCCAAGTCTCATTTTAGAATAACAAACATGAAGAGGCTTCCTTTGTCGTCATCCTGTATTTTTCTGCTTTGAATCCAAGCAGCATTCAAGAGAAGTCAGACTGTGAAAACTATCAGCCAGGTCAAGACAGGCAGCAACAAAACCATGCTATGAAGCACATTTTGGCAATGGCCAACAACTACTGTTTTTCTTCCATATTCATTTATTCATTCATTCATTTGCAGCCTCCCTCCCCAAGAACACACACACACACACACACACACACACACACACACACACTGCCTCTCCTAAAAGGGTATCCGCTCTGGAGATTCACAATAATATTTAGAATTTTCCTTTGCTGAGTAAACAAAGCTACATGTAAAAATCATCTCATTTCTTTGGACCCATATCAAATTAAATCAAGATAAAATTTGGGCATCATCTCCCTCCCCCCAAATACAAAAGACTTTCCTCGCCCCTAAAAGGTCCAGCACATTTACCTAAGCAATTTGAGACTTCATCAGAAAGACTATTTTGCCTGTAAACTGTAAATAATTTAAATGACTCCTTGTGTATAAATATTTTATATCAGAAATTGATTTTCAAATGAAACACACAAGAAGAACGGCCGCACCAGCCAGTGTCCAAGCACATCCTGGTGTTCTCCAACCCAGGCAGCATTTCCAAGCAGCTGAGACGCTGAGTCCCACACGAGGTCATGCATGGCCATGAGCACCACGCAGCCCCAGAACTGCTGCCTCCAGCTCCCTTTGTGTCCGACTAGAAAGCTACCCAGTGAAATCTTACAGAAGAAAATTTATTTCGCTAAACTGCTGACTTTTCAGAGGATTAACGTGGCATGTAGGTAAGGCTAAGGATGGATGCTGTGTGCTTTAAAAACAACTGTCATGTCCTGAACACATTGAACTTTACCCTTCAGTGGACTTTAAGTCCCCAGTCCTGAAAAGTCTCTGGTCGCGAACCCCCATTCTGATCAAGAGGCTAAGAAAAAGGAAATTTTGCATCTAATATGTGAGAGAAAACAAATAGGGCTATAATGCAAGCCCAAGTCTCACAACGCGCACAGTTTTTCCCTGGTGGTGTGAAAGCAGTCACGTTGAAAAGGGTGAACAAAGAACAGAGACGTGAGATAAACACTGTTAACCAGGGCTCCAGGTGGTGCTGTGCAAACTGGCTCCAAACAAATGGGCAGAGAGACCTCAACACAAACTTTCCAGGCAGGCTTAGGAATGTGACAGTCCAGGACCCTGGGGGAGGAGGGGTAGCCCTGAAGTGCAGCACAGAGAGAGGGAGAGTGGGCAGGGAGGGGTCCACACTGTAGCGCCTCCTCTCCCCTCCCCAGCAGCACTGGCCAGTACTTTCCGGAATGGAGGAACAAAGGGATGACAAGACAAAATGAGGCCACCAGGTAAGACATGGCCACTTCTGATGCCAAGCCAAGAGCACAGGACTGAGCAAATCGGCATGCACAGATAGCCCCCAAATGTAGCAACCAGCAAAACAGCACCTTATTGATGGAGTCTAAGGACACACACACATGCATGCCAAAAAAATGCTTTTTACCAGAGCCATAGCAGAGGAGAAAAAAATTATAACTCCTTAAGCCGTAGCGAAAGCTAAAGCTTGTCTTGCTGAACTCCAGCAATCGCATTGATGTAGCTAAATTAACAAAATGTTCCCTTGGCATTTAAATTCCCTCTCTCTTTTTCTTTCTTTTTTCCCCCTTGCAAGCAAGCCGAGTAGGGGCTGAAGTATAGTAAGTCAAAAGACAAAACAACTTCAAAACAAAATCAGGTATTTGTAAACAATCCTTGGGGAGATTTTTGCCACTCCTCTTTCCCCCACCCCAAAGAAAACCAGCCCTGCCACTTACAATAGAAAGCCAAGTAAAGATAAATCAATTAGCTTGCTAATTTCTCCCCTCTCATTTATTTAGCTCTGCACTGTATTTGTCGTAATTGACTACAATTATGTTAATTACTAACTCCAGTATAATTACTATATTTATTGTCATTGAGCACGCGATGTACCCACAGCAAAGCTGGCATTTGTCGGGCATCAAGAAAGCAAACTGTCGAGAGGTGATCCTCAGCAAACTGGCGGATCCAGCTTCAGCAAATGAAAGGGCAAAAGAGATTTCATGCAATGTTAGTTTGAAAGCACCGGTTCATTAAGGATATTAATTTTCTGATAACTACACATTTAAGCATGACACACTCGCGCAGTATCTACAGGATTTCGCAATTATTAATGCGTGACAGTTTCAAATGCTAAGTGAATCAATTAAACAGCAGCATTCACAATTTGAGAAGAGATAACTGCTTCATAACTACCTAAGACTACAATTTTCACATGACAAAAAAGGGCCATTGAGGCGCCTTCAAAACCTGACAGGTCAAGAAAGAAGTTTGAAACAAAAGCACCTTACAACCATCATCTCCCCTCTTTACTTGTCAGATCAACTTTGCTAGTGTCTCCCCAGAAACGGCATCACATGCCAGCTGCCACAAGGTGATTTTTCATGTCTTGTCAAAGAAATCTTTTATTCTATTTGCTCTGCATTAACATGTTACATTTATTGATCAAGGGCCTGTTCGGCAGCCACAGCAGGGCACTGAGCTCTCCATGCCTACAGGGCTTTGATGTCCCGGTGACATTCGAGCCCGAATAATGCACATACTAAATGGATTTAATGCAGAAATGTGTTTGGGCCTGACAGTTACATTAATAACAGCCCCTCACACTGATAAATATGCAATTGCGACTATTAAGAGTTACCCAATTATGGGGAAAATATTTCTCTACCTTATAAATAAATCCATCAAGGAAAAAAAAAAAGTTTTAACAATGGTGCATTTTCTTAAAACATTTTTCCAGCTGCAGGAGGCGGCCTGTGCGGGGCTCAGTACACCCTCTTCAGCTCTGCCCCCAGTTGTTTTTCATAAGTCTTGCTTTATCTCAAGCATGGTTTGGGGATTTTTTTAAGAAAAAAAAAATCTCTGAACCTCTTTTGTTGGTCTTCGCTGTTGCACCCATCTCTTATTTCTTCAAAACCAGAGAAAAAGCAGACACCCAGGAGACTGAGGGACTGGGCTCTGTGTAAAGTCAGAGAGGAGTCTGGGAGGGGCGGCGGGGGGCGGCACGCGGCTGACCCCCACCCCATCCTCTGCAGCGATAGGTCTGGGGGGAGCACCTTTAAAAAAAAAACTCTCAATAAAAACTGAACATGTGTGTGTCTCGTTTAAAAGCCTAAGTGACCTTGGGTTGTGGCAGTGTTGGGGGCAGGGACAAGAAGGGAAAGAGAAAGCAGATGGAGGGGAAGAGACCTTTCATTATCAGAAGTCTCTGTCCGGGAAAATTTGTCGTTATAATATTCCTGCAGTTAAACACAGATACCCACCAAAAAGCAGAACTATTCCCCTTTCATCCTAAAGGAGCAAGGAACAGCTAAAATCGCCAATGCACAGCCCCTGAGAAGACAAAAGAGGCTTCTCAGATACCATGTGCATGTGATTTCGTGTGCAAGGACACACATGCACACACACACACACACACACACACCAACTCTTCTTTTCACTTCAGGCTCAAAACTCCAGCATGCAGTTTTCTATCTCAAGGTCTACCCCCTCCAAGGCTGGGACAACAAACAGTCCAGCCATGGCAACTGCTGGGCCATTTCTTCCATGACCATGACCTTGGGTCTGAGCCAAGCTTCTAAGCTCAAGAAGAAAGAGGGGGATGAGTTTTCTGGGAAACCCTCAGCCCTCTTTCCCAGCCCATCCAGCCCTCCTGAGCCTGCCTGGGCAACTTCCTAAACCAGAAAGACGTTAGTGAAAGGAGGGAGGAGGAAGGGTAACACACGTAACTCTGGCCTTCAGGGCCTTGGAGGTGGGATTGTAAGGCTTATGCAGACCTGCTACAGTGACTTCTGTTGCTCCTTCATGATTTCACATGAAAAGTAAAACTTTCCATTTGAGAGAAAAAATAATAAAACAGAGTTTCAAAACAGGTTAGTAGGAGAGCTACAATAATTAACACATTGCATATTCTTTGTAGTAGTTATTCACAGTACAAGGTAGAAGCATGATATCTTGTCCAAACAACGTTAGCACAAACTTTTCTTTTCGATGAACTAAGAGAAACTGGCTATGTAACTATCTTGCATATAAATTTATTTTTCTTTTCCCCTCTCTTCCTCTCCCTTTTCCTCCATCACAGTTTGTTTTTTTCTTTTGAACAGTTGCTTCCCAATTCACACAACCTACTGTACATTTGGACCTTATTTACTTGTTCAGTTTCTCACTGAAGACAATACAATGGTTATACATGTGGGTCTGATTCATTTCATTCATGGGTGTGGTCTTGAGGTGCATCCATTTATCTGTAACAGTCTCCAGTTTATCCTTCCTTATGTTTGAGTAGTACTCCATTGTATAAAAAGACCATGTCTCTTTATCCATTCCTAGGGTGGTGGGCATTTAAGTCCATTCCAAGCTCTAGCTATTACAAATTGTGCTGCTACAAACATGGGTGCACATATACCACTATGGTGTGATATTTTTAATTCTTCAAGGAAGGAGAATAGCTGGGTCAAATGGGACCTCTACCCGCCTCCCCATGGAAATACAAGCTTGTAAGTCACTGCTCATTTTCCTACTGTGAAGAAACCAACAGTTTTATACCATGAAGAAAAGGGAAGGAAGGAAGGAAGGAAGGAAGGAAGGAAGGAAGGAAGGAAGGAAGGAAGGAAGGAAGGGCAAGGCATGGTGGTGCACGCCTATAATCCTAGCACTTGGGAGGCTGAGGCAGGAGGATCGATGTAAGACCAGGCTGTGCTACAAAAGCGAGCTCAAGGCCAGCCTGAACTGCATAATGAGACCCTGTCTCAAAAAGACAAAAAAAAAAAAAAGTTTTATCCCATTAAGGTTTAGAGTAACAGGGAAGCTGAAGTCAGACCCAGGGGCCATTTAATCCCACCTCCCCATTTCATCCACTGGGTTGGTCCTGGGCACATCCCTTGTCTTCTCGGGACCTCAGTGTTTCACCTATAAGTTATGGGTCTTAACAGTTCTGTTCTCCAAATGCTGTTGGCAAGGAAGACAAATGGTAAAGTGTTCTAACTAATATGCAGCAAGTGCTGGATAATGCTGGTTGTTATTTATTAATAAGAAAATAAACATAATTATTGAAGTCATTTGTCTGACTCTCCATGCCCAGACCCCTTTGGAGAACAGACCAGCTACCTCTTCCTACTTACTGGCAAGTCTACGTTCCTGAGAAGCTCATGGAAAAGCCATTCTGCACACTGTCTCCAGGGGGACACGCCGAAAGCATGAGACACAGAGACTTTTTGTTGTTCAAGACAAAAACACTGAATACCTGTAATCTAAACACGTGGGAGGCTGAGGCAGGAAGATCACCTCAGGTTTGCAGGCATCCTGTGCTACAGAATGAGCTTAAGGCCAGCCTGATATGTGTAGCAAAACCCTGTCTCAAAAAGACCCAAAGAACATTCAAATTCAACATCCTGCAAGAGATTCAGCACCCCTGGCTTCTTACACTACAGATCAGTAGAGGCCCCATTCCCACCAGCATCACAACTAATTGACCCCTTAAGTAACAGAACTCTCTAGAAAAAAACCTGGAAGCCCACTAAGTGGGAAGTCTGAAAGAGTTAAACATCTTGGCCTCTCTTTCCACCCTGGATATAAAAAGCAGCAGTATTTAAAAGTCCAGGAATTTCCTAACCTGGAGGCAAATATTATTGGAAATATGAAGGCAGAGTTAGTGGGAGCACTTTCTAAATTCCACGGCAAGTTATAATGATCATTGTTATCCAGGAGAAAATGAGGCTCAGGAAAGCCTGTGGCTCCTAACAACCCTCGCCAAGTGCCCGCCGCTGCCCAGCCCAGCCTCGTCCGCTGTGGCTCAACAGCCCTTTGCTCTGCTCAAAGGCCAGAAATCCAGGAAGTCAGGAGGATGGGAGAAAGGCAGGCACTACAGAACCCCTTCACAGGGCCTGATCTCTGCCTCCAGTACCTATCCCTTGCTAACATCATCCAGCAGCTTCTGAGGTCACTTCAGAAAACACTGGAAGAAAAGGGAACCAAGGGCTGGCTACTGAGACATCGCCCATTACCTGCAGGCCATCTTCTTCCACTTGGTCTTCTAGTTGCATGCTCTTGTTGGTAGCTGGAGAAACTAGAACAACCAATGATATTCTTGGAACAAAAGGATTATTTTGTTAGTAGCGCTGTTCAGTCCAGAGAGAACACGCGTTTCAGCATACACAGAGCACCTTGTCTCCTTAGAGTCATTCAAGGCTCCTCAGTGCCCTAGTACTATACCAGGAACACACTATTTAACTCTCTGAAGTCTGTTTTTGCTTCCAACACCTCATCCTCTCAAAGTTCATGGACATGAGCTTGGGTGCCTCCCCCCACCAGTGTGAGCAGGCTCCCCAGAAAAGGCCTCTCTGCCAGCAGCTTGAAAACAAGGCCCCTCACTAAAGGCACTGTTTATTGAAAACCCACAGCCTACAGGACACACTCTGAGAGCTCTTGTGTGAATCTGCATAGAGAATTTTCTCTCCCATCTATCTAGTCCCCCTGGATATATCCCATTGTATGATCCTCGCTGGCAGAGATTTAAAATACACAAGATTAGTGGGTCTAGACTACAGAATAGGAAGGACAGTCAGAAAACTAAGGTATTTGTATCTTGGACTTGTTTAGATTGTGCTGAATTAACAGATAAGCCCAAAGCCTTAGATTTATTTCTCTTTTGAAGACTATGTCCAAAATAGATCAGCAGAGGGTTCTGCTCATTTATAGTTAAAATCCAAGATTGATGATGATAGTAATGGAAGCAAAAGTGGGAAACGGTGCACTGGCTCTTAAAGTTTCCACCCAATGGTCATCCTGAAGGGTACAGAGATACACGAGCACATTGTACTGAACAACAAAAATATGCTCAGTATCTGTGAAGTGCCTTACCAAGCACCAGAGAGTAAAACGGGTTGAACCTGGACTCAGCCTCACCAGTACCATGTTGTATTAACAACTGAAGGCCTAATTCATCCCAGGCAGTTTAAGAGGCGCATAACAGACAATACTTCAGATTTTAGCAATTAGACCGAGACCACTGAAATAAGCGGGAAGTGTCAGAAGCAAGATTCCAAACTTGGGCTGGGGAGATAGCTCAGTGATATAAGCACCTGCCTGGCAAGCGCAACATCCTGAGTTCAATCCCCGGTACCAAAAAAAAAAAAAAAAAGATTTCAAGCCAGGGCAGAGTAACCTCAAAGCTTTCCCCACATTACACTGCCCACCTTCCTAACCAAGAAGCAAGTTAACAGGCCCAGTTCCATTCAGCAGTTCATAACACAAACAGGAAACGTGGTGTTTCTGGCCTTGGAGAAACTGTGACGACTGTCAAGTGTCCCCTTCACTGCATGCAGTGGAGAGAGAGGGTAGAGCCACCAATTCCCTACTGGAAATGCACAACTTCTCCAGCCCTTTTCCTGCTCAATAAGATGTAATTGCAAATAATTTAATTTTTAAAATGTAAGCATCCTATTGCCATGAATCAATTAAACCCTCTCACTTTTCTATTGCCAGACCGACATGAGCATACTTATCAATGTTTGCCCTGGGAACTCTCCTCTGCCTACAGTGTGCTACAAGCTAAGCAGGCAGCTCACTCAGATCACTCAGGGCCCTTGGGAGAGAGGAAGAGAACCAGCAGGGGACTGTGGTCTGCCCTAGTCAGGGAGAGTGAAAGCCAAAGGCAGAGCAGCTCGTGAGAAAGCTCTCTTTGCCTCGAACAGATCAAGGAACCAACACCAACTAACGCACAGTATTCTACTTACTAACATGCAAAGTAAAAACTAAAATATTAATGAAGAATCCCACGGGAGAATTTGGGACAACAGACATTCGTGGGCTTTCAGTAGCAGAAAGTGCTCTAATCTCTCTAGAGGACAACTTGCTGTCCGCACCAAAAACCCATGACAATTTTGTCTCTAGGAACTAGTGCAAAATAACTAATAAGAGACATGCTCATCAAAAAAAGTAATACAAGTATATTTATAACAGTGTTATTTATAATAGCAAAAATCTAGAAACACCTTAGCTGTCTAACAGAAAGAAATGACTTAAGATATCACTTAAAAAGTGTGATGCAAAATTTATCAAGGTGGGAAAATGCTTTCAACACAGAGAAAACAACATCAATTTTTAATGGTATTTTTTAAAGACTAGAAAGACAATACAATGTTAACAATGGTGACTTGTTTTGGTTTTCTTTATTTTGTTTTGTTTTGCTTTGCTTTTTGACACCGGGTCTTGTCATGTACTTCCGGCTAGCCTTGAACTCACTATGTAGCCTGGGCTGACCCCAAATTTATAGTGATCCTCCTGCCTCAGGCTTCTGTTTCATACGATTATTGATGATTTGGGAGGAGGATCATTTCCTTCATATCTTTCTGAGCTATCTAATATTTCTATAATGACTATGGTTGATTTTATAATGAAAAAATTATATTTGGAGATAAATATCTTAAGTATAATTTCATGCAGGTGTGGCAATTACCTCATGGTAATTAATGCATTCAAATTCAAGAAGCGAACTGTCACTTGTCCTGACAGTTACTTACTTAGCTCTCTAAATCCTCTATTCTCATTCCAGGGTGCATAGCAGATCCTCAAGAGGTGATTTCAGCCCACAGTAAGTATAGTTGAGGCCTGCAGAGATAGCTCAGTGATCTAAGCACCTACCTCGATGAGCATAAGGAGCTGGGTTTGATCTCTGGTACCACATATCATGCCAGCCCCACTCTGGGCACATGGAACTGGCCATCAAGACCAAGTGTAGTGGTGCACACTTCTAATTCCAGCCCTAGGGAGGCTGGAAACAGGAAGATCTCTACGGGCCCCAGCTGCGGAGTGAGACCCTGTATCAAATATATTAAAAATAAAAATAATAATTTCCCTAAAACAGAGTCATCTAAATAATACCACCTGAACTCCAGGGCCCTGTGTATGGAGGGATAACCAGCTCACTATTGAACAGCCCTACTGAGGCAGAGGTGAATGTGCCATAGTCAATGGAAAAGACTTTGAAATATAATAGGAGGAAAAAAACACACAATATTTCAAACACAAGTTCAGTACTTAAAAATCTATACCCACGCTTTCTACCACCATGAACAGGTGGTCATTGGGAAAGGAAAATCAACAAAACTCTTTTATAGATGAGATTAACAAGGATGATGGCATATGGGTGAGAAAGAGTAAAGCAAAAAAGAATGTTTCGAATATGTGATTGAAGCCCAGGGCCTCCTGAAAATCTTGGCAAAAAAGAAACTACAAATTTGTCTACATAAAAAGAAATTTACCCGAACAGACCAAAAATGACCAGGGCAACTAAATAAGCCACCAAAAATCTCCCAAAAAGGAATGCCCAGGATATAATGGTTTCATGACTAAATGCTACCAAACATTTAGAGAAGAATTAATGCCAATTTTTCTTGGGCTCCTTCAAGCAAAAGAAGAGACAGGGCCAGGGAGATAGTAGCATAAGCACCTGCCTGGCAAGCACAAGGTCAAGTTTGAGCTCTGGTACCAAAAAAAAATAAGTGACAGATATGCTTCCATATTCATTTTGCAAGGATGGCATTACCCTGATACCAAAGCTGGACAAGGACATTGCAGAAAAAAAGAAAACTGTACTCTAATAACCCTGATGAACATAAATGCAAAAAATCTTCAACAATCCTAGCTAACTGACTTCAATAGCTTTTTAAAAGGATCACTCACCAAGAGATATAAGGATGAATTCAACGTACACTAGCCAATAAATGTGATATAGCACATAATAGAATAAAGAATAAAAATGACATGATCATGCCAAGAGACGCGGAGAAAGCATTCACAAAATCTGGCATCCTTTCAGGATAAGAACTCTCAATAAATTAGGCACAGAAGGAAAGTACTTCAATATAATGAAGGCCATACATGACAAGCACATAGCAAATTTCACACAACTCAGTGGTGACAAATTGAAAACTTTTCATCTAAGATCAGAATAAAATAAGGATTTCACTCTAATCACTTTATCTGCCGTAGCACTAGACGTCCCATCCAGAATAATTGGGGGAGGGGAGGGGGAGAAATTGCAGGTGTCATGACCACATAAATACAAAGCAATAAAGATTCTTCTTTAAAAAAAAACTATTAAAACTAATAAATTTAATAAAGTTTCAGGACATAAAAATCAACATTGCGTTCCTATATACCAACAAAGAACTATCCAAAAAGGAAATCAAGAAGACAATCTTATTTATGATAGAATCAAAAAATAAAATACTTGGCTTCCAGATGGTGAAAGAGTGATGAGCAACAGAGAAAGAGCTTCTCTGAGATTTGGTGTCCAGATGCTGGATTATAGCAACATGAGGAAGGAAGGGGTCCCAAAGACCCAGGAAGGATCTGAAGTGAAAATTGAAGCCCAAGGGAAGAGGGAAGAGAGACTTCAATGGAAAAGATGAAGGTGGCTGGCAGCATTTTTCCCTAAGCCCAGACTCTGTGTGGAAGGGACAGCTTGAACCTGCAGATGTGTGGTGACTACCGGTGATCTCAGAGGCCTCCACAGAGGACCACACCTGTGGAACAGAGGAGTGGACAAAAGCAGACTACAGTGACTGGTGAATTACTCAGGTTCAGATGTTACCCAAGAAAAGGCAATTGCTGGTAGTCAACTTGGAGAGAGGCCAATGAGCTGGGAACTCTAAACAACTGTGAGCTGGCTCCATCCAGCAGCTCCCAAGGTCAAGGTGAAAATAATGAGTTCATGTTGGCAGGAGGTCACAGAGTCAGGTTCAAGCCAGCAAGAGGCATATTAAGTGCTACCAGCTGAACAAATCAGAATCCAGCTACACAGCTAGAAACCAGCCTGAGCCTCAGATGGAACTGAAGGTATAGGACAATGTGAGGACAGAACTGCAGACACAAGAGACAGGACTGCAGTTAGTAATTATAAAAAGAAAGATCACTTAAAGATAAAAAGGGACCATGAAAAATTAGATGATGCCAAGAACATAAGATTGATCAAAGTCAATGAAAACTATAGGAGATAGTGCAAATGACATAAAAACAAAAAAAAAACTTGTTCACAGAAGTGATGGTAGAAAACTTCCCAAGCAGGGTAAAAGAATTTGACATACAGTAAGTGAAGCATACAAAACTCCAATTAATAATGGTCAAAAAGAATCTACACCAGGGTGTATAATAGTCAAGATACCAAAAATTCAAAACAAAAACAGAACATTAAAAGAGACAAATCATGTGTAAAGGAAATCACCTATAAAGGAAACCAGACTTCACAACTCAAACCCTCAAGTCAAGTAGAGCTTAGAGTGAAATATTTCAAGTCCTAAAAGAAAATAACTGCCAACATAGATTGAGGTAACCTGAAAAACTATCTTTCAAAATTAATGAAGAAATAAAATATTTCCATGACAAAGAGAACCTGAGGAAATTCATGAACACCACACCAGTTCTGAAGGACATTCTAAAAAAAGAAAATGAGGACTACAACTCCATGAACCCCAACAGAATGAATCCACCAGGCAAGGCAAGCAATTAAACCGGGGAGAAAAGGGGACCAACAACAAGAAAATAACACAGTAGGGCCAGTGAGATAGCTCAGAGGTCTAAAGCTCCTGCTTGGACAAGCTTAGGCAAGGGACTGTGCAGGGACTGTGGTTCGATCCCCGGCACCAGATGCTATGCCAGCCCCACCCCCAGGGCAGGCTGAGCCAGCCATAATATAAATAAAAAAATAAATAAACAACATGATAAAAGTAAGTAAATACAAATCAGTCATAACCATCAATATTAATGGTATCAATTCACCAATCAAAAGAAACAGATTAACAATGAATAAAGAAGCAAAATCCAACAATATGTTGCATATAAGAAACACATTTAACTCAAAATGAAATTCATAAACTAAAAGTCAAAGGATAGAAAACAACATTCCATGAAACAGGAACCCAGAAAAAAAAAAAGCAAGGGAAGCTATACTATGTGCAGGCAAAGTGGATTTCAACCCAAGACTGACTAAGAGAGATGAAGATCACTACATTCTTATAAAGAAACAATCTAATACAAATAGATAACAATCATAAATAAATATGCACCAGCCAAGCATGGTGGTGCACACCTGTAACCCCAGAACCTGGGAAGCTGAGGCAGAAGGATTGCTACAAGTTTGAGACCAGACTGGGCTACTGGGCTACAAAGTGAGCTCAAGGCCAACCTAAACTGTGTAGCAAGACCCTGTCTCAAAATGACCAAAAAAAAAAAAAAAAAAAGACAATA
>PVKN010015745.1:0-18305 GCA_004027915.1 Capromys pilorides | reverse complement strand
GATGGCCATTATTTGGAAGCCCAAATATACAAAATAGTTGGAAATGTTGGTGAGACTACAATAATAGACATAGATAAACATGATATTGAAGTCCTTGGTTACTTAATCTGATTAGAATATTTATAAGGTTTTTGGTTTGTTTCTGCTATGCTGGGGATTGAACCCAGGGCTTTGTGCACAGCAGACAAGTACTCTAGTGTGGAACTACATCCTTAGCGTAAGTTCTCTTTTGCTGACTTGAAGTCACATAAGATAAGGAAAAGCTCATGAATAAATAGCCAGCTGTCACACTCCAATTCAAATATACTCGATACTAATGTTGTCTAGATGAGAAATAGTTTTATCAAATAAAGAATAAAGCCATTATAAAAGTTCAGCAGCCATTTTGTAATTAAAGTCTTGGTAATCCACATTATCACACGGTAGGTCCTGATCTTGGTATTTAGAAGAGCTGAACTATAGATTTTCATACCAGAACTTTATGTGGGAAATGTGGGCCACCCCTATTCAGAAAGCTTTAAGATAAGACATATTTTCTGACAATAGCCTGATGTTTCTTAGAGTAAGAAGCTGAAAAGAAAATATTTAAAGAAAACTTTGGGGCTGCTGGGAATTGTGTGTTCAGCAGGGCACAGGGCCAGCTCGGTGATGTGGTCAGCTGTGTGCTTGCCACTTACACGAATGTTATTTATTTATTTATTTGGTACAGGTTCTCACTATGCAACTCTGACTCGTGGTGATCCTCATGTCTCTGCCTCCCCAGTGCTGGAATTTATAAGAATGTGCCACCATGCCCAGTTCTGGGGCCTGCATGGCATGGCATGTGGTAACAGGGATTGAGATCAGGTCTTTGTGTTTGCCAGGCAGGTGCATAGTCCACTGAGCTATCTCCCCAGCCCAAAGGAATGCCCACGTTGACATTCTGAGTCCTTTTCTAATTGCCCCAGATCCTCCCAAGTTTTCTATCAGCATGCTAGTCATTCAGAAAAGCAACTAGTGGCCACCATCTGACACAATCAGCAACTGTAGCCCTTTTACCAAGGACCACTGCTGTAATTTTAATAACTGAGGAAACTTTTTTCTTCTAACATTAACACAGAAGACACCCAGAAGCTTCTTCTGTGTGTGTGTGTGTGTGTGTGTGTGTGTGTGTGTGTGTGTGATGGTTACTCTTAGCTGTGAACATCATTGGTTTGAGACTACTAGAGATATAGTAACACACACTTCTTCTGGGCATCTCTAAGTGGTCAATGGCTGCGTGGCCTTGGGAACACCGTCTGGCCCGTGGAGCCCTCTTCCACTCTGGCACCATCCCTGCCCTGCGGGCTTCCTGGCTACCATGAGCTGAGCAGCTTTTTCCATCACCATGCCCTGCTACAGTGATGGCTCTGCTTTGGAAGCAGTCAACGTTGGGCTCAAAGCTCTGAAACCATGAGCCTAACTAAACCTTTCCCCCTAGGCTTGTTCATGTCCAGTGTTTTATTCCTGCAATAGCAAAGCCAATCCCAGCCACCGTGTGTGCCTTCCCCAACCACCATAATGCCCACATTCATCTGGAACTTATCTTCAGCCTTGAGCAACTCAGGTGTCAGTCCAAGGGAAAGTATCTCAAACTTGTGACAAACTAATTCTTTTTGCTGAAGTATTAGATAGCTCTTTCCCTAGAGAAGTTCTGCTATACTTGGGTTATTCAGCTCCCTGTTAACAGTAATAAAATAGCCAAGATAACCAATGCACAAAAAAGACAAGTTTTGGAGGCCTTGGTCCATAATCAGCTGGCCTCATTGTTTTGGACTTGTAGTGAGGCAGCACATCATAGCAGTGGCTGTGGCAAGACTGTTCCCTGCATGGTAAGGATATGAAAAAAGAAAGAGGAAGACAGCATCCCACAGGCCCTTCTGAGGGCCCTTGTCAGTGGCCACAAACCTCTCACCAGCATCCACTCTTTTTTCTTATTCTCTAAAAAATAATAACAAAGCAAACTTTCATAAACGAAGAAGAGAATAATAGCTACTACACTGTATATTATTATCTTCACATTACTTAGTACAGGACAAAACCCAAAAAGATTCTTGTAAAAAATAGATAATAATGCAAACTTTAAACAAAAATAAGTTAACTATTATGATAGCATAAATCAAACAAATTAGCATATGTATTACAGCATTAAGATAATGGAATATATAATTCAGGGAAGTATTTGAATTTATCTCTACTTCTATTTTCTCTTCTCTTTCCCTCAACCATATATATAAATCACTATATGTATTGGAATCTTGATTGGAACCGTATGTCTAACTTATTTCACTTAACCTATGGTCTCCAGTTGCATCTATTTACAAATGGAGTACCATGCTGCAATAAAGAAAGATGAACTTGAGGTATTCATAGGTAAACAGACTCATTTCTTAAAGTTTCCGCCACCTCCCAGTAGCACCATGCTGGAGACCAAATCTGAAATACATGGGACTTTGGAAGAAATTTTTGATCCAGACTATAGCATTTTGGCTATAGTAACCTTCCTCACCTGTCTTGGTCATGACCTATATGGTAATTCCTTAAGATGCCATAACAAGAACTGATCGCAGCTTCCCCTGTCTACCAGGAGCAATCTCATCATGTTTGCCATGTCTGCAATAGAAGCAGTCAACCCAAAAGCCTGGCATCGAGTTTACTCATCAATCTCTGGAATCTAATCCTGGAATGCTTATGTATGGCCCAATTTTTAGGTCCTTCTTATTCCTTTTTGATCTTCCCATTATATGCTGAAGATCTCAAGATCAAAGTTTATTGGAAGCTCATGTGGAGAAAGCTCATGTGAAGGGTTGTCTTGCAGGCCAAGACAGCACCGAACAAAGGAGATCAGGAGACTTTGTAGGATCTTTTAGGGAGGGTGACTGTGGGTTGGGCAGCCAGGTTGCTTGTGCACATCATTTGTCTTCCTTGTAGTTGAATTTTGCTCAGGTCAGAGTCGGGTGGACCTGTTCTGCAATTTGGGGTTTGGCTCTGTGTGAGGCTAAAGGGGAAAGAGTTTGGAGCAAGGTGCCTGGGAATCCTTTAGTCCTGACCTATCAAGCATCTTCATTCTTCGCTATATTACTAGTATATCTTGGAACCAAAGTGAGATGGCTTTCCTGTTGTCACAATTTACTTAATTGTTGTTTTAAAATCTGAATATTTCTATTGTCTATAATTTCTGCTTTGGATGAAAGTTCTGACCACTCGCTTTTAATTACTGCTTGAACCCAGTTTAAACCAACTATTACATAGCCTTCAAATTTGCTTTGAAGTAAAGACGTTACTAGAGCCAATAAATCTACACAGCAACTGAGTGAGATACAGTTTTTCTTCCCATAAACTATTGGTGAGCACAGGAAGGCAAGCTACCACAACTCCAAGGTGTCCTGTTCTCACCAAATAAGCTACAGGTTCACTTGTATTTCCCTTTGTCCAGAAAGTTAAAGCTACATTCATTCTCAAATTCCTGCTCACCAAAACTTGGGCCATTGTTCCAAGGTCCTGAAAAACCTCAGGGAAAAGCCCCCTATATTTTGGTGAGAGGCTTTCTGCCCGTGAAGTTACTGGAGTTAACTGCCTATGTCTGACTATCATGGTCAGGCAGGTGGCCTACACAAGCCAGTTTATTTTTATTTGCGATGACATAGGCCCCACTTCTAGGGGACTGTTTTGTTTTATTTTTTCTGTAACAAGGATTTAGAAAGGGAAGATGAACTTTCTTTCTGCAATAGATCGTCTCATGTAGTATATCTGGGCTTTTCACAGCTCGCCCAACTGTCCTATTTATGCAAGCAGCCAACTGTTTTGGATATTTCTTAACCTTCTTCATGTTCTTATTAATGAAATTAGAAATCCTTTTTCTAGGAAGCACAGTGGAATGACTCTCAACATTATTACAAAAGTTCTGTTTTTAAACATCGTGGTTTTCAGAAGCCACAGTCTCTTGAACTACCGGTTCCCCATTGTACCACGCCACCTCATCCCAGCTTGGGCACTGACGACAACACCCAGCAGCCTAGAGCATCTCTCAGCTCATGGGCCCAGCCCCATACTTGGCTATTCAAAAACCTCTCACTTTCTCTAATAAGCCAGATCTGGTTGACCTAAAATTTTATCTTCTCCGTTGGGATTATCCCAAGCATGACTGAGCCTCTCCGTCTGTGTCATATATACTCTAAGCCAGGACACTGTCATGATGGCTGCAGTCCCCATGGTTCATGCCTGACTTTCTAATTAGTTCTCCACACAGCTCTTGAAATAATTTCTAATGCATGTCAGAACACGAGTCTTGCACTCAAATAGCTTAACGGTTCATACCATGCTCTGACTGAAGTCCATACTTCGAAAGTTGCTCTACAAGCACTTTCATAATCTGCCCTTGACCTTGATCTCTACCACTTCCAGACTCCTCTTTAGTTAGACTGTAGCTTTGAATTTACTTGCTCAGACCAAATTGATTTCTATTTTGAGGCTTTTACTTTTACTTTTCCCTTTGGTGAAAGACTCCATGGTGATTCCTTTGCTTCTTTCTTCCTTTCTTTCTTTCTTTCTTTCTTTCTTTCTTTCTTTCTTTCTTTCTTTCTTTCTCTTTCTTTCCTTCCTTTCTTTCTTTCTTTCTTTCTTTCGATTTTGTTCAGGGTCTCACTATGCAGCTTGAGCTTGTAGTGATCCTCCTATTTTCAGCCTCTCCAATCCTAGGATTACAGGCGTGTGCTACTACACCTGGACTTGGTCACCGGCTCAGAATGCCCAGGGGAGGTGCTGGTGTGGCACGTGGTGTGAGGGATCAAACCTTAGTCTCTGCACTTGCCTAAGCAGGCAGTTAGTCCCCTGACCTATCTCATCAACCCGCTCCTTTACTCCTTTTAGATTTTTGTTCTAATGCTACATTCCAGAGAAGTCTTTCTAGACCTCTCTAAATAAAATGTCACCTCCATCTGCTTTCCAACATGAGTATACACATACTTCCTTATAGTAATTAGTTCATAGTATTTATTACAAGTAGATCTTATGTGTGCATGTTTGCACACATGCACACATGCACACAAACACATGCACATGCACACATATGCACATGTACACACACAGGTCCCTACAATCATACTAGAATTGTACATAATGAAAGAAATTTAAAAAATCTGGATAGCTACAATAGCTTCAGGCCATAGCATTAAGCCTAGCCCATAATAGGAAACTCCTAGAATTTTTGTTGAATATAAAAATATTAGAATAACCAAACTGAAATACCAGTCCAGTCTCAGTATTCTCAGTGACAAAGATTAATTAACTCAAAATGTCAGGTAATGTGTAGGGGCTGGTAAGATAGCTCAGCAGTCTAATGCACCTGCTTAGGCAAGCTTAGGCAGCCACAGGGACCACAGTTCGATCCTTGGCACCACAAGCTGCACCAGCGCTACCCCCAGGGCAGGTTGAGCCAGCCATAACATAAATAACTTTTAAAAAAATTAAAAAGTGCAGGCTCTACTGTCTACTTTAATGAACCATAGGAGTCTCTGTTAACCCAGATGCAAATAGTTGAGGCCCAGCATTCTTGTTCCAACTATAGTCTATGTCAACTTTGGTAAGTTTTTCATGCCAGCTGACCAATCACATTTTGCAAAATGTGTTCTCCTGATTTCTGATTTTCAATTTTTAAGTGCGTCTGACACCTTATCTGTAAATTTCTCCTTTTAAGAAATTTTGAAATTTATAAAGAAAATGTATTATAAGGGCTTTATATTTTTGTGAGAAAGTTTTAGGTTACAAATAAAATTCTTGGGCTGGCGAGATGGCTCAGTGGTCTAAAGCGCCTGCTTAGGCAGCCACAGGGACTGCGGTTCGATCCCCGGCACCACATGCCCTGCCAGCCCCATCCCCAGGGCAGGCTGAGCCAGCCAGAACACAAATAAATAAATAAATAAATAAATAAATAAATAAATAAATAAGGTATAAAAAAATAAAATAAACTTTAAAAAAATAAAAATAAATAAAATTCTTAGAAATTTTACTGATTCACTGGGCATGGTGGTGCACGCCTGTAATTCCAGCGCTTGGGAGGTTGAGGCAGGAGGATCAGTTCAAGTTTGAGACCAGCCTGGGCTACAAAAGTGAGCTCAAGGCCAGCCTGAACTGCATAGTGAGATCCTGTCTCAAAAAGACAAAAAAAAAAAAAGAAAAAAAAAAAGGAAGGAAATTTTATTGATTCTTTTTTATGAGTTTACTATTTCCTTTTTGAGTGGATCATACCAAAAGTATAGAAGTTATCTTTGGAGATGTGATTAGGGTCACTTATGCAATAAAATATTTCATAGTGTAAAGCAAAGTTGGCATATGTCCCTGTCTGTTCCTATTCCCTGGCACTATCTTTGAGTCAAAGATACATGCATGTGTGTATGTGTGCAAACATGCACACATAAGATTTACTAGTAATAAATACTATGAACTAATTACTGTAAGGAAGTATGTGTATACTCATGTTGGAAAGCAGATGGAGGTGACATTTTATTTAGAGAGGTCTAGAAAGATGTCTAGAGACCTTATCTCATTGATTTGTAACAAAGTATTTTTACCAGTTAGATGTTTTAGTAGAATTGCCATTGTTGAACTGAATTTCTCAAGTCAGAGCCATAAAGTTTTGGTGATGCAAAATAAAGGCAATTGTTGGTTTTTTCCTTTTGACTTTCTGTTCTTTAATCTCATATTGTACAAACAGAATGGGGAGATGGACTGGATAAGACTATGAAAGTAAGCTGTTTTTAGTATATAGGACAGCCAATACTTTCCAAATCACACAGGGATGCAGATGCCAGCCAATTGTTCAAAATTTTTCAAGCTGAAACAAACAAATTTTCTGGTCTCCCCAAAAGTTAATGCTCATTTTTACTTTTTTAAAAAGTAATCTATTGCTGCCATAGTTTAACCTGATTTACTCTCACTGTTCCTTTTTATCAGTTACTGGCTCCTTTCTCTCAATCACAATGGTTTCAATTAATAATAAATTCATCAATGTGTTTATTTATTAATAATCAACTCAATTATTAATAATAAATTAATTAAATGAAAGATTCTTAGTTCCAAAATTCTATCAATCGTTCCTGAAAAAGAAAGGATTGGATCCAATTTTTATGCTTCTGATTGTAATCATGTAAATTTCAGGCTTATGTTTTACTCTTCTTATAGAATTCTGGCTACAAAAGGAAATAGGATCTGAATGAAACATTTCCTAAGTGTCACAGTTACCCTACTCCTGAAGTTATATATTTTTAATTTCCTTTTTCAATAAGTTCTTTGGAATTACCCTACCCTTCTCTAAATAACAGCTTATCTTATACAACTCTGATAATATCACAGGAATCCAGATATGGTGATTCCTCAACTTTTTTGGTTCTTGTTTCTGACTGTTTTGTAGAAGTATCACACATACAAAAATGAATATATATTATGAACATGTAGCCTAGTGCCTTTACCATAAAAGGAACACATTCATGTATCTAGAACCGAGATCAGGAGGGTGAAGAAATGTAAGCTATTTTCTTTTGAAAGAACCAACTAGAGCTATCACCAAGATGACATTCATTTCCATAGTGTCACAATGTTTAAATAATTAAAACTATCTGTTAGTGAGAGGAAGTATCCTTGTGAAGAGGCAAGAAGAAGGATTCTAGGTGGTTGTAATTGTAAATAGGGAAGCTGAGATTTTTGTATTGAGTGTTTGGTTAGACAATATGTCTTCCTTTGGTTTTTCCTGACTAAGAATGGACATAAAATCCCAAGTTCTGGAGATCGATGCCATTGTGTTTCTCCTTCAACATATTAGACACTTGGTCCCCAAGCTGGCAGGAAGAGAGATGATGGAACTTTAAGAGGTTGGCAATAATGGGAGGTCCTCCAGTCACTGGGCTGTTTTTCAAAGGAACATGTAGAATCCTGGTCTTTTGTTCTTTGCCTTTGTCACTTTCTGGTCACAGGGCGAGTGGTTTGCTGTTCCATGTGCTTGCCTCATGATTTGCCAACAGTTTTAAGGCAGTGGGGTCAACCACTGGACAGAACCTTCGGAAACTGTGAATCCAATTAAACTTCTCTCTTTCCAATTGGATTATCTTGGACATTTACCCTAGTGATGCAAAGTAGTTAATAAAGTCAGTGTACTAATCATAATCTCAAGAGAATTGTAGAATTTAGAATTAGAATTTTCTAATCAGTAGAAATGATAATTGGAAAATTCCTTCAAACTGATTTTTCAAGTTCTTGAAGTATGTTAAAAGAATGACAAAATTCATCTTTTCTTTTCCATGTTTGTAGGATAATTATTGTAAGTTATGGATGCATCAGTCTAGTCTAGAGTGAAAGGTTAGAGTGAGTTTCCTAAGATGGAAGACATATCTAAGCTTATGTATTATTCTATATACATTGTTAAATTATCATAACATTCTCTCAGTGCTAATATAATTTTAGCATGATGGCATTGCCCAGATGATGACCATAACAGCATTTTTATAAATACGCATCCCTAAATTCAACAGTGGAGTTGAAGTTTCATCCTTGTGTCATTGTTCATATACGTTTTTATGCGTTTATATGTATTAGCTACCTCAGTGATTTAATAGACAGAAAACAAGTGGGCTCTTCTTCTCTAGAGTCTAAGGTGCTTAAATTGAAAGCAAGATTTCTTTTGAGTCACCTAAAAAATAAATATTCTGAAATAACATCCAAAATTTGGGATAAGAGACTTTAGCGGGAGGGAATAGGGAGTTGAACAGATGCCCGGGCCTCTTATTTATCTATTTCTTTGAGTGAGTTTTAACACTATTGACCTGGCCAACCTCCAACATCATTCATTATATTTTGCCTGCCTCAATCTCCCTTGAAAGTTTAGCAAGGCCCTGTATTTCTTACCTTAACGAACACTTTCATAATATTTTTTGAGCAACCATCCAGCTGTGTTCATTCAGTTAAGAAGTAGCTAGATTTATCTAGCAGCTTAGGGCATCCCTGTATCTCTTATTCTCTCACAGAAGCAAGGAGAAGCTCAGTGAATTTGTTCCAGTGAGAAGATTTGAGCAGCTTAGACAAATAGGTAAGAAAATCCAAATAAGATAATCAATTTCCCAAGCATTTCTCATAGTGAATTCATTAGGAAAAGAAGACAGAAGCAAGCATCCAGCTGAGCACTGAACTCCAACCATAGCTAAATTCAGTTAAGCCCAAAAGGTAAAATGCTTTAAGAAATTAAAACGCCATGAAGCTTTACACGGAGATACTCTGCAGATCATCTGAAGCCTTTCCTGCCTTTGAATTGCGCTCTTGGCTCTTCCGTGCTTTGATCGTCCTGTCTGAGCACATCACCATGCCAAGCTGCACAAAGCAGCCCAGCAGGACTGACAAGGCCCATGAGCCAGCACATGTGTGCGTCTGGCGCATCTCTGCTCCTCTCGCTGAGCCGTCCTTGGTGAGAATTTTTCAGTGCACAAAAGCACGTTTCTAAAAGCAGTCGGAAGGGGGAAGAGATTAATCAACTCCTCCCTGTTTCGAATGAAGACTATGTTTCCATTTGTGACCCCAGTGGCTCATCTAATGATTCCTGTTTGAATTATTACTCCTAGATCCTGAAAAATCATTAATATCGTCTTTGTGACCATGCATGCTGCCAATACCTGTCTAGAACCTTCAGTTCACTTTTAACAAATTTCCCCTCATTCTGGTTTATGCTTGTTCTCCTTCTTTTACTATTTTTAGCCTAGCCAGGCATTGTGCATTAGACAAAGAAGATGATTTTGCAGTAATTTGGGATATATTATAACTGAGATGTAAGAGGAGACCAGACTATGACTATATGTGAATCTCTGATGGCTTCTATGATCTTCACTTACTCCGCATCTTATGGGAAAATTTAGATTATACCCAACACATTGACATAATATTGAACATAGTACTCTACTTTTGTTTGTGCGGAATGAATACTTTCTTTAGGTTGTTAGAGGAATGCCTTAAGGAAGTTTTCTCAATAGAAAAGCCAGATACCAATTTAATCTGCTTATGTGTAACTAAAAGTGTTTCCTAGATCAACTTATTAATTTTTGTCCTCTGTGATAAATTATATACTTATAATGTACATATTTCATTTGGTCAAACAAAGAATTTATAGAAAATGATTAAAAATATGAAAGTATGTATACATAACGAGTGCTGTCCTGGTATTAAATTCATGCAAAAATTTTCCACAGCTACTTAACTTGAAAAAAATGTGGAAATTTACACACTGATTGGCCAAGTCAGCAACATATCAACCAGTAAGATAGCTGAACTCCTTAAAAACGCACTGCGCTCTTTAATGGGTTGGAGCCCAATAATTTATGGGCTTTAAGGAGGAAGGCTTTGCCTGCAGATAGGTTTGATGCTTCCCAAATGTTCTGTCCTTCTTCAGGCCATGAGAACTATTGGCACTGGAGTGGGTCCGAGGGTCCCCAAGGCAGAAAATAAAGAACCTATTCCACCCTTGCAGAAGGAGTTTTCAGGTTCACTGACCTGAGAAAGGATAATCAGACAGAGGTATGGGTGCACTCAAGAGCAGAGCGCAGAGGAACAGGAGAGGGCTAGAGGAGCAAGGGCCATGTGAGTTGCACATATATCAGGGGTGTCTGCTTGCTTATGTTTTCCTACTGTGAGGTCATGCAAGCATGCATATGCATTTGAATGGGATCTTCCGCTCAAAACATTGCTGCTTCCTTGGTGGGTGGAGAAGGCAGTCTACAGGTGAAAAGGATATGTCCAGAGCCCGGGTTTCCAGGCTTATTGCAAAATGCCCTTCAGAATTTTTTCACATGTTTGTATTTTAGTTTTCTGGAATGGAAAAAGACTTGAGTAACTTTTGATTCTTGAAGCTATAGTTAAGTACAATTTTAAAACTTTGATTTCCTCATCTCTATCCTACCTAGTTTTTCTTGCTTCTATCCTACTTCAGTTTGGTTTGGCAGGTAATGTTCAGTATGTGTGGTGTGCCTAGCTGGGTACTCAATGCGGCCAAGTGGAAGGACTCTATATACACCTAATAGTAATATAACTTGCAGGGTGACTCTCTGCAAGCAGAGTGGGTTAGTGGAACATGAACTACCCTTTTTATAATGTGTGTGTGTGTGTGTGTGCGTGCATGCATGCGTGCGTGCGTGCGTCTGTCTGTCTGTCTGTCTGTCTGTCTGTCTGTATAGGGCCTCACTAGGCAGCTCAGACTCATAGTGACCCTCCTGATTTCTGCCTCCCTAATGCTGGGATTACAAGTGTGCACCACCACGCCAGGACTAAGAACCAGAACCCTGAGAACAGCACCTGGTGCAGAGAAAATCAGACTTCATTATTTGCTATGCTCATGACCTGCTTTGAGAGCAGTGACTGTGGGCTCGCAACTGTGCCTGAACTGCTGTAGGCTGGTACCTGTGCTAAGTAAGTAATGAATGAGGGGATGAATATATTTGGTGAGAAGATCTCATTACCTAAGGACAGGAAGATGCTTTAACTTGCCAATTCACTCAATAATGTATGTGCTTATTATTGTGAGAAAGTATATCTCAGAAACTATAATACAAAGGTTATTCAAAACCTATGGGGCATTTTCAAAGGAAGTACCAAAGTAGTCTGCTTGATGTATTTTTTTTTTTTATGTATTTAGTACAGGGTCTACAAGGGTCTCACTACACAGGTTGGAGTCATAATGACCCTCCTATTTTCAGCCTCCCAAGCTCTGGAATTATAAATGCATGCCACCATGCCCAATCTCAATTGCCTCTCAGTGTGCCCTGGGGTTAGAGCTGGCACGGCAGGCCAGGGATCAAACCCCAGTCCCTGCGCCTGTCTACGCAGATGCTTTAGTCCAGTGAGCTATCTGACTGGCCCTTGCTTTAAGTATTAAATGAACCTGTTTATTAATTATGACTAGCAGAAACTACAAAATAGAAAATATGCCAAACTAAAATTGTCAGTGCAAAAATAATCAAATACATGGATGTGTCTAGATACATAATAATAAAAATTATGGCCCTGCACTTAACAAATATTTACTCAGACCAAGCTTTGTGCCAGGCAGTACTACATGCTCTAAAAATATTAGACAACATTCTTGTCCTGGGGAAATTACATTCAGGGCAGAGAGAAAGCCAAGCGAGGTGTAGACACAAGACTCATTCTCAGGGCTCATGTCGTGGCTCTGCTGGATGGCACAGAACTGTCAAGATGCTATTCTGTCACAGAGGTACAGGATGGGGCAAAGCTACTTATCCTTTATTGCTGATACAGAGTCCTGGAACTCTGTTCCACAACCATGCAAGGACCTGAATGGGCCCAGAGTTACATTGTGCAAATTCTTCCTCTCCTGTGCTATTCTTCCATTCTCCCCAGCTCCTCATTCCTCTCCCAGCCACCACTCACCTCTAGCGGTGGTGTAAAGTAGATCTTCTTGTCAACACTGATGATGTCATTGACAGCCGTAGAGTTTCCATATAAACCCAAACTAAAACTATTATTTGGGGAAGCCAAAATGCAGATCATACTCACAATTCCTTCTTTAGTGTTTTCTAAGCTTCAGACCACTTCCCTCTGTATGGCGCGCCTGCCGTAAACATCTTTATGGAATTGTGAATAAGTAAACATGCCTGCAGTTGGTCCTGAATGATGAATTAGGGAGCTGCTCCATACAGCATTTCTTTACTTTTTCAATAGTACTGCTATATAATAATTTCATTGAATTATCAAAAATCTTTATTACACAAAGATTCATTTTAGAAATTTCAGAGTTTAACGTTGAAAAAAAACTTCTTTTTTCCGCATGATCCTGCTTTCATCTACTGAACAAGCACAATATTTCTCATTTTATTTGTTCCTTGAGGTAGATTTTCAGGAGTTTGGTTTTCTTAGATATTGACACCCTTCTGTGTTTGTCTTCACTGTTTTACACTGCCTTTCTATTTTTTTTAAAAAAATTATTGACTCCTAATTTAAATCAAAACTGTATCTTTTAATATAAAGTTCTTCTGGCAAATAGAAAGATATCATACATGTATAAGAATATCTATACTGTTAAACAGCAAGGGCTTTATAAAAGTTCCAAATAAGTCTAATGCACATGTCACAAATCAAGGCCCTGGGTAGACTTTCCCTTAGATATCATGTATTTAACCTTATAATTTGAAACTCTGATTTCAAGTATGTACAAACCTGGATTTCTGGCTTCTACGTGCACTCTGAGTCAGATCCTGTGATAATATTTAATCTTCTAAGAATCGCTCCCATTCTCAGCTTTCAGATTTCACTAATGAGGCAGTCACTTATTTTGTAGGGTTGCTCAGCTGGCAAATGTCAATGCTGAGATGGACCAGAACTTGGGACCACCCGGCTCCAAACACTCCCACGTAAGTCTTGCTATTATCTGAAAATAACATCCCAAAAGCTTGGACTGTCATCTGTACCTCACTGCCATAGGCCCATTTTTCATTCCAGCAGCAGCAGTTGTTAGAACTGAGAAGTGCGTCTCCTTAGACAAACCGAGGGCGTTAGTACACATTGCAGTTTATGACCCTTGCCTTCATTCTGTGTTTGCAGCACATTATCTTGAGGTGGAAGCAGCATCTTAAATGTGTTTTCTACATTCTGTAGGTTTTGTCTTTGCTTGAACTTAATTAACATTGATGAGTCCCTGGCAGCACTGATAGCTTTCTGTGAAGTCTTCAGCGCTGACAATAAAATGGGCAAATGAGAAGAGAAATACATTTCACTGTGATACAAGCTATAAATAAAAGCAGTTTTGCCTAAATTATTCTTGAAAGCATTTTGCACTTAATTGTACAGTATTTACAGGTAATAAGAGCACGAATGACCATATTTGGATATCTAGATGGCTCCTGTGCCCCGAATGCAGTTCTCATTGCTTTGAGAGATTTGTGTGCCACCTGTCCACTGCCAGTTATCTTTTCTCTCTGTTAAAAAAAAATTCTTGGATAGAAAAAAATACAACTAATCTCTTTTATTAAAGGTGGAGAGACTTGAGTAAAATGGGACTCCACTTCAGAGGATAAACAGAAACCTTTGAAGGATTTTCTATCTGAGGAGTTTCCAGGGAGGAAAGGATATGATTTAGTCAGCTAAGCTCATTAATTCAGGTAGCTTGTTTCTAAAAAGGAAATTTTTCTCTGAAATGTTGCTATGCCAGGTCTTGTTTTTCCTGTTACCTACACATCACAGCTTCTGGCCCCTGACACAAACAGGCTACTGCTAATTAGTTGAATTAATTGTACATCATTGTTTAATGAAATTGTGTTACAGACTGTCAAGTTGTAATATTTTTAAAATATGTCCAGGATTGTTTTCCTGAAACAATAGGTTTTTTTTTTTTTTTTTTTTTTTTACAAAAAAAGTAAGTAGATAAATGGAAGAATTCTTTGATATTCACTTTCATATCATATCAGGAAAGTATATGTCTATAATGTGTACCTAAGGCAGTGGAATAGGAAAAAAGTTTTCAGTTTTTTCTTCTTTTGGGATCTTTCTCAAGCATCTTATTTACTTTCCTCATTGCTGAGACAAAATATAAAAAAAACCAAAAGTTAGAAGAGGAAAGGCTTACTCCAACTCACAGTTTGTAGAGATTTCAGTGTCCAGTTGGCTGGCTTCAAGGCAGGACAGCCTCTCAGAGGCAAGTCACAGAGGAGAAAGGGTCAATGACATGGCCAGCCGAAGGCAGCACGCAGCATGCAGCAGCCAAGTTTTCCCTTTTATCCCATCTAGATTGATGCTAATTCCAATCAGTGGACTACTTTAGTACTATACACCCTGAACATGAGTATCATATGCCTGGATTCTGCCAGCTCCAGAAAACCCCACCTGTGAACAATCCAGGCTTTGGAGGTCATCTATACTCAAGCCATAATATCATGTATCGTTCTGATTTTTCAAGGTGCTAAATCCAACAAATTATTTATGAAAGTAATAATGTTCTATTTAAAACGTCTTATGGTTAGTATTATTAGTATTACAATTTTTAGAAACTCTTTAATCCTCTAGGATTGCTGGGGTCAATAGCGGGGGGTAGGGGGGCAAGGCCTGGATAGTGTAGCTCAGAGACAGCAGCCAAATGTACTGACCACTTCAAGAACTCCTATGACCTAATACTTATGATCTCTTTAGATATGAAGAAGGGATATGAAGAATGTTTAGGACTTGAGATTGTGATGTATATTTCATTATCTTGAAACTTCTCTAAAAGGGGCTATTTCCCAAAAAGTGATCTTTGTGCTTCTAAAACAATTTTTAGTGGAATTAATGATAATATCCATGTATTGTTTATTTTTACTAATCAGAGTGTGTGTGTGCCAGGGTGGGTGCTGGGATATGATCAGGTAGGTAGGTTGAAATTCCACCACTTAGTGCGTTCTTGTGTGTAATCATGAACAGGTTCCTTTGTCATCCAAACAATGGGTCCAAAAACAAAGGTCGCATCGTGTGACTGATGGTAAACTCCTCATACTACTGACACATTGATGAGGGTGTGACAAATATTGGCTCTGATTACTCAATAACTTTGTGCCTTCTCTTATGATATTCAGAGAGACTGTTTTTGTCCAGTTTTTCAGTATAAAAAGAAACATTTAACTGGATGAAAATTAGAAAAATTTACAAAGAAAAAAACAGGAAGAAATATAATCTCTTTTGCCACCAATCAAAAATAGTGTCTGTTGGTATGTGGGAAGTTCTTCTAGTCTTTTAACTCCCTTGTTTATTCCCTGAACTCTTTTCATCAAATGAAATATTGGTACATATGTATTTATATTACCAAAATTTTTGTGTAAATAACATATCCACATAATTAATACTAACATGTGATCATTTTTCATACACATAATTTATGGTCTTAACATTAGTACTATTTCATTTCATGGATGTTTCATGTCATCTCCTATTTTGGGACATTTGGGTAAAACTTATGGAACAGTGGAATAAACAACACTGCAGTAACTGCCTAGCACATGTTAGATCTAGAATGTTTCCTAGCCCATGATGTTATTGGGTGGCTGTGCAAAAACCTTAAGAGGTTGAAATAAATGGGAAGAAATTAGGTCACTGGGGTGAGCCCTTGAAGGAGATAGTGGAGTTCCAGGATCTTTCTCTTCCTCTCTTTGTTTCTCAGTCACACTAAGGCGACTGGTTTACACAGCCAAATGCCTGAAAGGCTTCCCAGTTCTTAAAGGTTCCACTTCTCAGTACTGCCAGGCTGGGGACCCAGCCTTTAATATAAGCCTTTAATTTATAAGGCCTTTGGGAAGGCATTCCAGAGCCAAACTATGTTAATCCTTGAGTTTAAGATGATTTCTTCTGACAGATTTCTGGAAGACAAATTGCTAAGGCAATGGCTATAAGCTCTTTTTTTTTTTCTTACTGCAAAATATGGTAAAAGCATATCTTAAGAAGATGATACTATGACCACAAATTTTACCAAAATAAGAAAAAAAACTCTTACATTTCCTCTAGTGAATCAAATTCTCTTCTTACCTGGCCCTATGAGATAAGAATATAGGACCCTAATTTGAATCACTTTTCTTTTGTGCTCTCAAAAGTTAAGAAATTAATTAAACAACACTTAGAAAATCAACCATCAGAATTAATTGAATCTATGTTCTAAAGAGAAGTAGAAGGTAGAGGGGCTGAAGAAGGCTTATAAACTCAGTGATACAGAAATCAAATATAACTAAAACCAAAAAGACACATGAATTTTGTCCCTAAAATATTGAATGAGAATTGTTACATTTTGTGTTTAATTGAAATATTCCTTTTTTTCCTGTCAGATGGACTGCAATTATTTTAAAAATTTAGGAATAATAACAGTAACAATAAAAAACCTCAGTTGGGGACTAGGAGATAGCTCTGTGGCACAAGTGATGGTCTGGCAAGTGCCAGGTCTTGAGTTCAAACACCAGTCTCACAAAAAAAAGAACCTCAGTTAAACAATGGGCAAAGAACTTAAAAGGCATTTCTCCAAATATAGACAAATGGTCAACAAGCACACGAAAAATTTCTCAATAGAGTAATTACCAAAATGCAAATCACAAGCTCAGTAAGCTACCTCTTCATACTCATTAAGATTACTATTGATACAAATGAAAAATAAGAACAAGTGTTGGTGAGCTTAGAACAAACTAGATCCTGTGTGCTTTGCCACTGATAGTGCAAAATAGTTCAGTTACTTCAGAAAACAGTATGCCAATTCCTCAGAAAGTTATCACAGTGCTACTATCTGATCCAGTGATGACTATTCTATTCTATATATGACTATATACCCAAAAGAAGTGAATACAGGGATTTAAACATGTTCATTGCAACATTTTCACAATAGACAAAGACAGAAGCATCCCATATCCATCAAAGGATTATATATATATATATATACCACATACACACACACACACACACACACACACACACACACACACATTATGGAATAGCATCCATGTTTTAAAAATAAAATTTTAACACAAGCTACATTGATAAATTTCCTAGGGATACATTTAGTGGAATAATCTAGCCATTAAAAGATTTATGCTATATAATTCTATTTCTATAAGGCTCTCAGAATAGTTACTTTCATGAGTCAGAAAGTAGAGCAGTGATTGCCAAGGACTGGAAGGTGCAGACAGTAGGTCAGAAGGTAGTGTTTAAAGAGTATAGGCATTTATTGGGGAAGATGAAGAAAGTTCTGGAGGTAGATGGTGCTGATGGCTCTTCTATAATATGAATGTAGTTCGTTAATGTCATAGAGCTGAACAGCTATGCCAAAGAATAGCTATTCCGCAGATATGATGGACAGATAGATAGAACCATACATTGATACATTATATAACATATATTACAATAAAATTTAGAAAAGATCTTGATTTCAATTTATCATAGTTGTATAAGTGGCTCATTAAAAGTTACAGCTTCTATGTCTTCAATCTTTTTGGGTTAGACATAGGCAATAAGACACAGAGTTGCAAATCTTGAAAATTGTGCATGTTGTGCCTTAATAGCTAGAAAGTGCTCCATTAGACATTCTGTCACTTTGATCAGCACTGTATTAAAATCACTTTAATCTCTATTATATCAAATAACTTTGAGTGTAAAATAACAATGATATGTCTTATGATCCTTTAATATGGGTATTATGGAGCACATAGGCTCAGAAAAGGCAGAGGAGATATTAGAGAAAGGAAGTCAGATCTTTCAAAGGAATAGCCACTTTCTGTTAAGGGTATATAGAAAAGCCCAGAATG
>PVKN010015744.1:0-18310 GCA_004027915.1 Capromys pilorides | reverse complement strand
TTTTCCACGTTTACAAATGAACGTTTGTAAGTGTATGGCTATATTCCTCAAAAGTCACATATTCACTCTATTTTAAATTACATGACACAATGTCATTTCATATGTAGAAATCATTTTTTAAAATTATATTTTAAAGAAAAAAACAAGTCTGCCCAAAAAATAAAATTCCAAAACAATTTAAGAGGGTAACAATGTTTAATATAATGTGTACTGTTACCTTTAAATTATGCAGAAAATATCAGCATTTAATTGTATACATTATATATATATATACATACATATATACATACATACACATATGTATATATTTCCATTTTGCTTTTCCTTTCCTTCTTTTTTAACTAAAGAAATCTTTTATTTATTTGGTACAGGGTCTAGCTATGCAGCTTGGATTTGAAATGATCGATCTATCTCAGTCTCCTCAGTGCTGGGATTTCTGGCATGCACCACCATGTCCAGTGGGCTGGGGTTTGGAGCTGGTACCAGCGATCAAACCCAGGTCCTTGTGCTTGCCTGGCAGGCATTTAGACCACTGAGTTATCTCCCTTGTCCTTCCCTTTGTTCTTTTCTCCATTCTCCCAACCTCGTTTCTCTTTTCGTTTGAAGTTTCTTCTCATTTTACGCATCTACTGTACATCTTGGACCTTATTCACTCTTTCAGCTTCCCACACTAGGGCAACAATATAATGTTTACACATTTGTATTTAGTTTATTTCACTTACGATACAGTCTTAAGTTGCATCTATTTAAATATAAAAGTCTCTAGTGTATCCTTCTTTATGGCTCAGTAATACTCATTAGTATACTCCATTACATAAAAATACCACATCTTTTTTATCCATTCCTCAATTGATGGGCATCTGGGTTGTTTCCAAGATCTAGCTATTATAGATTGTGCTATTATAAACATGAGTGTACATATATCACTGTGGCATTTTTAAAATTCTTCTAAGAAGATATCCAGAAAGGGAATCACTGGGTCAAATGGGACCTCCAATCCTAGTTTTCTGAGAAATCTCCATAATGATTTCCACAGTGGTTGTACCTGTGCAGAAGGGTTCTTTTATCTCCACAACCTCTCCAGCATTTACTACTGTTTGATTTCCTGATAACAGCCATTCATGAAAGTTGTTCTTATAAATTTTTTTACAGATACATAATTTCAGAGGCTAATTATGGAAGTTAGCATTTTATGTTTCTTAATTTTCAATATGCACTTTAGTTCAAGAGTAAATTTTATGACAGTTTAAATTTTTTAGTATTTTTAAGATAACTTAAAAGATGTTACCCAGAGGAATATGGTTGGGGTCAGGCAGTTTACTCTGATGAGCAGGGAGGCCTGAGAGCTAGCATCCCTCATGTTAGAATCACAACTGCCCAACTCGCTTTCTGGGGTTAAATCTGAGATAACTTCTTTGGGTCTCAGTTTCTCTATTCTAAACTGATATTTCAGTTCTAAAACTCTACAGACGAGGATTATAATTTCAAATGTATCTATCTAGTGCCTACATGGTTAATATTGGTGAGCGGATCTGTTACTAACGAAAGCAAAATTAAACTTCAGGCTTCCAGGCACTGTGACAGCACAGGCCTCTGGTTGTGTCCCTAAGCACTATTTTGGTAAGCGTGTTATTTTTCAGGGCCTCACTAGCAATCAGCATCTGAGTGTTGCATTTAATAACAGTCTGAAGCAAATGTCAAGTGAGGCTTGCTCAGTAAGCAAGAGGCTGCATCCTGGAAGGACCAGTGGCTGTCTAGAGAGAGGATCTCTCTGTAAAGGCATACATAAAAGAGGAAAAATCTGCAGTATATAAAATAAACTTAAACATAGCAATTAATCTATTTTTCCTTTCTTTTTCTTCTCCTAAAACACAGTCTCACTAAGCTGTCCAGCTGGCCCCAAGCTCTCAATCCTTCTGCCTCAGCCTCCCAAGTGGCTGGAACTAGACATGTGGACTACTATATTTGTCTTTACCCACTAACCTGAGTGGCGGCCAAGAGATCACAAAGCTTTGGTTTCATAACAAAAAAGTGACATTACAAAATTTTATAATTACTAGCTAGTTAAAATAGATATTTTAAATATTCAAAATGATTACAAACTAGCTATTTCTAAGTCCAAGGTATCTCAAAGATGTATTTCCTATAATTGCAGGTTGTATGTACAGCATGTCAAACTCAGATGTCCTCTTCTTCAGGATAACAAAAATAAAAATAAAGCATTTAAGGGGATGGATTTGGAACATGAATTTGAAGGAAAGAAAAGCCATAACCCTTTAAAAAAGAAAACTGTGGTTTAACTTAAGATCAGTTTCTCTCTCAAAAATCACTATTACAGGTGCTTCTAATTCTTCCACTCACAGTATACATGTTGCTTTAAAAAAGGTGTATATCATTATACAAGACTATAAAGTTCTTAAATCAAACCCAACCAATTATACAGTCACTATAATGTAGCAGTTTCAGAGATAAATAGTTCATTTTCTTTAGTCCATCATCAGAATATTTGTACATATCAATATACCCACAGCAAATGTATCAAAATGTAATAAGTACCTACCAAAATGTTACCTACTGAAAAATACTAACTAAGCCACAAATCCTAAGATAGAGCAAAATAAATCAGTTTAGAAAAATAAATTTGGGGCCAGGGAGATAGCTCAGTAGAATAAGCATTTGCCTGGCAAGTGCAAGCCCTGAGTTCAATCCCCAGTACCGTGAATAAAAAAGAAAGAAAGAAAAAAAAATTTTTTTAAAGCAAGATTGTAGCAATACACACCAGGAAAAAAACAGAAAAGAGAGATGAAGAAGGGATGGAAGGAATTCCGGAAGGAAAGGAGGCAGGAAGGTAGACAGGAAAGGGGGGAGGGAAAGATGGGACCCTAGCCAGATAGGCATATAATCTCAGCACCCAGAGAGCCAAGGCAGGAGGATCAAAAGTTCAAGGTCAGCCTGGTCTACATGAAAGGCCCTATCACAAAAAACAAACAGGAAAAGGAAAAGAAAGAAAAGGTTTGGAAAGAAAGAAGGAATCAAGTTTGTGTACAGATGAAGGGCCTGGGTTCTCAGGTTGTAGTCCATATTTGTCACCTGGGGAATAAATATGCGGCAGCAGTATACCTGCTCTAACTTAACTGTTCCAATGTCAGCTGCGACCCTGACTCAAGCCACAGTGGGCTGACCACTGGCACGTGTGCACCACATGGACCCTCAGTCCACAGGGTGGGCATCAGGCAGACTAAAAGCTCCTGGTCTTCACTGGTTATTTACAGAGGATAGCTGTAAAATGTACACAGGCTACTATTTGTTTCATAGTCCAGGGCAGGAATTGTGTTTAAAAACAAATGAACAAACAGAAAGAGAGAGAAAGAAAAGTTCATTAAAAGCCACCAGATATAGTGGTCAGGACTAGGGATGTGATCACGTCAGATTTTCAGTACTGCCATCAATTTTAAAATTTGAAATTCTCCCTTCTTTGCATCTCATTATTTATACAAATCAGATTTCTATTAAGTAACTGATTCCGTTTTACATCTAGAAGATAAAATATTTGTGCTGCAGGGGCAGGAGATAGGAGCAGAAATAACCAGAGAAACATTGTAAGTACAGAAATCCTGGCCAGACTCCAGAATTCTGATTCAGGTGGATGCATGGGCACTTGGATCTGAATTTCTACAAATTCCTAGGTGATCCTGATTTAAACAATCCTGCTTTATAAAAACAGCCTTATTTTTTCCCAGAGCAATTACACAGCCTAATGGAGTTGGGGCTGGATTTACATCAAAACAAAAAGATCCAGGCAGTAGGCAAGGTCCAGATGAAACAAGACTGACCATAAAATTGTTGGTGCTGGCTGAAGAGGGTACGTGAGTCCACTATATATATATATTTTTTTTAAATTTTATTTATTTATTTATTTGTTTGCTTGTTGTGTTTGTTTGTTTCTTTATTTACTCATTTTGTGGCTGGCTCAGCCTGCCCTGGTGGTGGCGCTGGCGCAGCATGTGGTGCCGGGGATTGAACTGCAGTCCCCGCAGTTGCCTGAGCCCTCCTAAGCAGGCGCTTTAGACCACTGAACCATCTCGCCGGCCCAGTCCACTATATTATTACTCTATTTTGGTATATATTTTGCATACTTTTGTTCAACATTTTCCATAATAAAAATGAATAGAAAAGCTTGGAAACACACACAAGCAAACCTTCAGGCTTGGTGCCATTCTGGAGATTTGGCTCTGGACATTTTATCTGAACTTTGACCCATTAAAGGACTTATTTGCAATTCCTTTCAGCTGTGTTCAATGCGGAAAGATCCTTAAAAATAATCCTCTCTACATTATTAGGCCAAAGAGGGTTCGCTCATATTCTTACAGCTCAGGCTGCTCTCAAAGAGGGTGTAGCAAAATTTGCTTTTTATGTATCCATTGCTGTAAAAAGAAATGTAAGATTCTGTTAATATCATTACAATGTAGTTAGTACCACAAATATGATATCTCCAATATCTATGCAGGTATTTAACAATTTAAGGGCCCAAAAGAAAATATATGGCCAGAGTCCACTCTAAATAATCCCTTCTCCCTCCAAAAGCTCTTCTCTGCACAGCAGAGAATCAAAACTCATTATTATAAGTGTCCTAAGCAAGGAGCAAATTCAGCACCCAGGTCTTGGTTTCTAATATTTTCCATCAAAAGAACCAGGGCTCCCTGGGGAAATGGATAATTCTAGGGGACTACAAGAGATGAAGCTGTGGTTCCTAGCGATGTCAGAAAGTAAGGAGGTGTTATTACCAAAAAAGGAGAGCCAGGAATGGCAGTCCATGCCTATAATCCCAGCGTTTTTAAGATTAAAATTTGAGCCCAGTCTGGATTTAGCCAGACCCTGTCCCAAAAATAGCAGGGCTGGAATATAGCTCTGTGGGAAGGCCCAGTGCAAAAAAGAAAAAAAAATGAGGCTATGTCAAAGGGACTCAAGGCAGCTGGCACAATCAGAGCAACAAAACACACACAGTACTAGATTATAACCCTCTAAACATCCCTGTCCCCAAACTGACATAGATTCCTGCGTAGAGAAACCAATGGGAGAGAACAGCCAAATCTTTCATGCAGAACTCCAAATAATTTCTTCAGATACTCCCCCTTAGGGAATTAGAGCAAGTCATCTGTTGGAGCCTGAAGTATGGACTCTGTACATGTAGAATTTGGAGTAGTGAGGAGAAAATAGCTCTACAGTGGGCAAAGTTAACAAACACCACGTCAGCTAGGTGACCAGTTGACAAGTTACGTTCCTTCACTCATCCAACGCATGTAGTACCCTTGACATGCTGTAATGAGAATGGCATTTTATCTCCTCCACAAACCTGTAATTCCATTCTAATTATGAGGGAAATATCAGACAAAATCCAGACGAGGAACATTCTACAAATACCTGACCAATCTTCCTCAAAACTGTTGAAGTCAGCCAGGTGTGGCACCTCAGGACTGTAAACCCAGATGGCAATTCTAGCACCTGGAGGCTAAGGCAGGAGGATCACTGGGAGTTCAAGGTCAGCCTGGGCTACCCGGTAAATTCAAAGCCAGCCTGAACTGCAGTGAGACCTTGACTCAAAAGAACAAAAACAAAGAGTCATCAAAAACAAGGAAGAGGCTGGAAGAGCCCACAGTGCCAGGGCAGCTAAATATGATGTGACAAGTATCCTAGAAGACAAAAAGGCTATGAGAAAAATACCAAGTAATTCTAAATAAAGTGTGGATTGTAGTTAGCAACACATATTACTGCTAGTTCCTTAGTTGTTGCAAATGTACCACACTAATACAAGAAGTTAATAGGGGAAACTGGGTAAGAGCTACACAGGAACTCTCTGTACATCTAAATTTGTTGTAGATGTTTATTATATTTTTTAAGAAACCACGAAGGTTATTATATTGAAAAGAAAACACTTGAAGGCCTCACTCCAGGTTAAGGACTACGGTGGGACACAAAGTCAAGGCCAGAGGAGAATAAGAGGCTCCGGTTTCTGCACCTCCTTTTAACCCTCACAGGCACACTGCAGCACTAGCCTGGGAAAAATGTTTTCCAGGACCCAATTCCTCATCCTCACAAATCTGCACTGTTTATACCTGTGACACACTATGCAAATACTAGAAATTTCAACAAAATGTAACATGCTCCCCTCCCTGCACTCTAGGTAGAGAAACAATAACACCAAGTAGTACTTGCCCTGTGCAAATGGGAGATGGGCACAATGAATCCAGACCTCTCCCCTCAGGCCACCTTCCAGGAAATTGCTCTCCTGTTCCTCCCATTTTTAGGCAAATGCACTTAAACCTAAAATGTGTTAGTGTGTCAATATACACAGTGACTTGAAAATATGGTGAATGTTTATTTTATTTTATTTTGTATTTAGTATAGGGTCTACAGAGTCTCACTACACAGATCAGACTTGTAGTGATCCTCCTGTTGGCAGCCTCCCAAGTGCTGGGATTATAGGCAGGCACAACCACGCCCAGCCTCAATCATCATCTCAGCTGAGCCCTAGGAGTGGGGCCAGCACTGCACTCAAAGGATCAAACCCCAGTGCCTGCACACTGCCTAAGAAGGCGCTTTAGTCTGCTGAGATATTTGGCCGGCCCTTGGTGCATGTTTAAAGTTTCAAAAATTCCTATGAAAGACACATTGTTATTAATCTCCCCTCCCTGCATACATCCCCTCATTCTTGTCACTTCCTGAAGTACTTTTAGAACTCCTTTTTTTTGGTCTTTTGAAGACAGGGTCTCGCTATGCAGTTCAGGCTGGCCTTGAGCTCACTTTTGTAGCCCAGGCTGGTCTCAAACTCACACTGATCCTCCTGCCTCAGCCTCCCACATGCTGGAATTACAGGTGTGTGCCACCACACTGGGCTAGCGCTCCTTTTGTGCTGCTGTGGCTGCTTGAATGTTTCAAACTGATCCAAGGCATTTCCCTCTCATGGTCGTTTTGACTTTGAGAAAGAGTTAGAAATTTTCCACAGCCAGATCCAATGACTATAAAGTGGATAAGGACACCCCATTAGGTTTTTATAAGCCTGCCTTCTTGTTGGATGGCACTTGGCAGCAACATTCACCTCTTTTTGGGACCAGGGATCGAACTCAGGACCTTGTGCTTGACAGGCAGGCTCTTATGCCACTGAGCTATTTCCCCAGGCAAACAACCATATTTCTTACTGTGCCTCCACAACTGCTTCAGAAAATGGCAAGAATAGGATAAATATGTATGAGGCAAAGAAGGGGGACTATTTTGATGGAGATTCATGGAAATATGTGTCTTTAACCATTATAGTTTTAAAATTTAAACATTTACCATATATTTTAATCATGTCTTATATTTTAAGGGTCACATGTTACAATTTTAGAAAAGATGAAATAAAAAGAAACAAAAACCTAAGTTGCAATGTTTTTATCTGGCACCATGGAACATCTTGTGCCATCGGTAAACACTTAAGAGTTCACTGAGGTTAAAAGTTCTAAGGGCCCAGCCAGAACAAAAGGCTCAGAAGCAAGTAAGTCTGTAAAGAGGTTTAAAAAGAAGAAAGAGAAAGAGAAAAGATGGAGGAGAGGGAGGAGGAAGAGGAAAAAGAGGAAGAAAAGGAGGCGGGGGAAGAAGGAGAAGGAGGAGAAGAAGAAAACAACAGCATACAGAGGGAAAAAGATACAAGGCATTTGTAAACAAAATATATGTAGAACTAGAAAATGGGAAATTACATAGAATATTTTGTTAAGGGATAAGCAGGTCAATGAAAGGCTTGAGAAAGTATCATCGAGTCAAGTATGGTGGCGCACGTCTGGAATCTTAGTACTTGGTAGGCGGAGACAGGAAAATTGTGGGTCCAAGGTCAGTATGGGCTACACAGTGAGTTCAAAGCCAACCTGGACAACATAAGGAGACCCTATCTTGAAAACACTACCCCCCCCGCCAAAAAAAATAATTGCCATGCAAAGTGAGGACAGAAACAAGATGCATTACAGCAAGCATGTACAAGCCAGGACCTCTCCTGTCCAAGTCAGGGTGAGCCAGGGACTACTGTGGCTACAGCACATGTCCTGCACATCTATTTGACTTGATGGGAACTTAAGCCTTTTAAGATACTAAATCAAGCATATTTAATTTTGTAACATGCAAAATCTGTCAAACTGTCACAAAATGTCAACTTTACCACCCCCTTTAAAGCCCCAAGAGACCAAATGAATGGGGAGCCACTTGTGGTCATTGGGGGAGGAGAAATGGCCAAATCCTGGGAGCAGGGAGAAGAAGAGCCACGCTCAGCACCGTCAGGACTCAGCCACCCACGACACTTGGCATTTATGATTCTCATTTTCCCATTTGAAGCACAATAAAATCAAATGGGATGTGCAATTCTGCACTGTGATAACCTTTGCCAAAAAAACATTTTAAAAATACTGAGGTTATTTTTCTGATATGCCTGTTTTCTGTGGCAAATAACTGTAATGCCAGGGCATAGTTCCAAGATAGTCACTTGCCACAATTTTAAAATACATTGCTTCAGTATTTTTGCTCCGCCAACACATGGATTTTATCATATTTCCTTTACTTTCTGTTGAAACAGTTATCTTCAAATGTCAATTCAAAGAAAAGTTGAAAATCAAACCTAAACAGCCCTAAATGTAGCAGTCTATTCTAGACTTCTTCCATAATATGCCTTTCCTCACTTCTGAGTAAGGAACATCTTAAAGAGTTAAAGTACAGCTAGTATACTGCAAAAGCACATGACTTTAAAAAGAAAAAAAATCATCTTCCCAAAGGACATTTTCCAAGGGGAAGCATCAGCCAGGGCTAACCATGATGGCTTTGGGGATGTTTTGTGCAAAAACTATGAAATTGAGCTTAGGATCAAGGAAACAGATTGTTCATGGCTCCTTTAAGTAAATTAAAACCAGCAATTGTTCACTTGCAAGAGCTTTAGTCATCTTGATGCTTAAAAACAGGTTTATTATGTAAAAGCAGACTAATCTAGATCATCCTAAAAATTTTTAGCTTAGTTCCCCAACATTATGAATTTCAAGAATTAACAAGCCAGCTTATACATTACACTTAAATCAAGCAGGTTTATTTCTGTCTATAGGGTCTCCGTTCACCACATAAGTTATTTTGAGCAATGAAGACTTCTAAAATCTAGTAAATTCTAAACGTTGCATATTACACAGCTACCGCTTCGCATGCCTTCTCTGAAGCCACGCCACCTGCCATCAGTCAATCCTATGATAACCTACCAAATTCACACACAACAGAACCCCCTGACACAATGAAGACAGCTCCATCAGCAAGCACATAATATGCAGCAGACTTGGGCACTGCCATGATACTACTCCTTCCTCCCAACAGCGTTATCATTCTTTGAACCTCTGAGTTCTAAGATGCCAGAAGATGCCAAGTAACATGCCCAAGATCTCAAAGCTAGTGAAGAGAAAATACAAAAGCACACATCCAGGTCTAACTCCAACAGGAAGTACTTTCTAAGACATCATGTTCCTCCTATGATTAGTCTGTGAATTTTATTCTCAACCACGCTGAAAAGATGGAATTCTTTTTCTATGTTCATCTACAAGGACTTATGTGAGGACTTGTTTAACTGTTTCAGAGCCCTCTACATCCCTGATTTATACGACAATGTTGTTTTTATTATATGGAGAGCTGTTATCTAAGTGACACAGCCCACAAGGGACAGAGAGAGGGCCAAGGACTCTCCAAATTTCAAGAGAATTGCATGAACAGTAAGCACATTGATATCAGCAAAACAGTAGGGATTTGGTAACTTCAGTGCTGACCAGCTACAAAACTGGACAGACTATTAATGTGCAGATGAGGATGGTTAAAAAAAAATCACCCTATAAAAGCAAATATAGCAATCCTAATTGCTATATCCAATTTCAAACCTCACTGCTATGAATTCTGAAAGAATTTGCATGGAAAATAATTTTCATTTCTCAGGAGCTATTAATCACAAAAATTCACACTGAAGAAAGCACTTCCTTCACTTTAGAAATCTTCAAGATATGAATCTGTTTGTTTAATCTGAAATGAGAGCCCCAGTTCCCCAAGCTGCATTTAATCAGTGGCTGAGTCCCACCGGCTTCCCAGGCTTCGGTGAGGGCCTTTATCTGGAACTGCTAAAAGCTTCCTCTGTACTCTGTGACCTAATATGCTGCAGAACAATAGAAGTGGGTTTCCCTGTCTAATCACTATCCTAATATTAATAAGAAAGCATGGGCTCCAGGGAATGCCTTCCCAAAGACATGTATAGTATTTATCTTTATTTTAAATCCTAATTTGTGATGTGAATCCTGAGAATCTTACAAAAGACACACAAATGTTTTCCAAGAGAAGAACAATCAAATAACTATGATCTGAAGAAAAGAGTTAAAACTATGATCTTAGTTTTGTCATTTAACAGTGTGTGAAATTGAATTTTTCTCTTGACATAACCTTCCTACCAAGGACCAGCAAGGTCTCAGTCTACACTAACAAGGGCTCCTGCTGCATAAATATGGATTCTTAGGAAAAAAGGCTCATAGCCAGCGGGGCACAAGGACATCCCACAGCCACAGAGGGCTGCAAACTAAAGTTCAAACATCTAATGCTTTCTGACTTGCCAGGCAAAAGCAATCCACACCTTCACATAACTTTATTATGAGTCAATGAATAAACACCTTTTCAACTTCCAAGCCTAAAAATGACTCTGCCTGACAAAGATATCTTGGATAACAACTTTAATTTAAAAGTTGAATTTTATTTAACAACCTCATTTGTTTCCCAAGTAAACAAGCTTGGAGAACCAAGCTGAGTGGCACATGTATGTAATCCCAGCACTTTTGAGGCCAAGGCATGAGGATAATACATTCTAGACCAGTGTGTGCTACTTGACTGGTTCAAAGTCAGTCATACACTACATGGCAAGACTGTTGAAAGAAGGAAGGAAGGAAGGAAGGAAGGAAGGAACGAACGAACGAACTGGACAAATAGAAAGCAAAAGATAAAAGTATTTTTAATAAATACTAATTTCTAATAAGCATGCTTTCTCCATGGGACCAATAAACAAACTGAACTTTAGAAAGAGTAAGACCAACTAGGCCAAAGAACAGATGCAATGGGTCTAGCCTTAATTGAATGGGGATTCCCCTACAGAATACCGGACCCTAAACTATCAGAAGCTTGATGTTTTAAATGTACAACTGCTCTTTTATCACTACATACGTTCAAGAGAAGTTCGCCTTTCCTAACCAGTGGGTGCATTCATCAAGATTAGCTGAAAGGTTTCTTTACTCTTCTTAATCTAAAACATTTTGATCAAGACCTATCCTACTTATAGTATTAAGACAACCCCCTTTCTTCCCCATTTTGTACTGAGGATTAAACCCAAAGCCATCACGGTAGGCTATTATGGTCCAGGCCCCTATTTTTAATTTTGAGGCAAAATCTCAGTTCAACTGATAAGTAACCCAGGCAAGGGTCATATTTTTGATCACTCTGCCTCAGGCTCCTGGAAAGCTAGCATTAGCTACCACACCTAGTTTTTATCTGTGTTTAATTGTGCCTTTTCCCCCACAAAATTTACCCGTAGGTACCTATTATTCATACTCCACATATTTAGCCACATACTTCCCTTCAAGGATCAGAATATGAAAGGAAAATCTGCAAAAGTTGCTCTAAATCACTTATTTCCTCAAGCTTTATTTATACATACGATTTTTCTGATTTATTTTACAACACTCCAAAAAGCCAGCCTTTTGTAACTCATGCCTGCATAAAACAACAAAACAAAAGGCATAGAAGAGGTATATAGGCAGACACATTTTTATAGGTCTTTGTAAAAACCTACATGTCAAAATATTAAAAATTTGATTAAGTGCAAAGACTTCTAGAAGCTTCCTGGACCCTCGCAACATACACAATTTATCCACTATCCTACTCTGGTGCTAAATTCACATCAATATCCTGAATTATCAACGTTGCTATCTTTCCATATCTCTGACTCCTCCGTGCACTCTGGGCCTTGTACCTGTACTGCCTATACACTTCCAGCAACACTATTCTTATCCATCAGATCAAACACAGAATTCACCGTAAACAAACTGATCTAAAGGAATAGGGTAAATTTAACACTACATTATATGGTAATTTTCTACCTAATCAAAAATCACTCAACGGTATAACCTTGTGTGGCTCTAGAAGCAATTACACATAGCTTTCAATGTATATTTTTAAAAATGTGTCTTTTCTGGAAGCAGAATTTCCACATTGTGCACCGTATTAACATTCTAAAATAACTCTTGACCTCAGGAATACTCCTTAACAGTTACAAGTCTTGAGGTGAACAGTTTTTTAAAAATCACACAAAAAGGGAATCTAGGACTTGAGTGAATAGCTCCAGCCATAATTTAGCTGTGTCACCTGGGGTGGATCATTTGACCACCAAGGTCCCAAATATTTACATTTGCAAAATGAAGTAGACTAAATTTGGTTTTCAATTCCAACTCTAAAATTCAAGGGGATCTAAGAAAATATCAATCTCTTCCCATTTCAACGACAAGCAGCAGCCAATAATGGCAATCTAGCTTAGATTTTTTTTTTCCTTTTTTTTTTTTTTTTAAAAAAAAAGCCAACTTGAAATACTTTCTTGGGTTGAAGTTTTATTTAGCATAATAAACCTCAAATGAAAATGATACGAGAAAACTTTCAAGGGAAGGGGACAAAAAGAAAGATCGATCAATCACATGCCGACGTCAACAAAATAGAAACTTAAATTTCCCTTAGGCCAGTTTGTCGATAGTTATTCCAAAACCACTAATCACTAGTTTCCTAAAATAGAAATATTTATCGCTGTTTCCTTCTCATCCCTAGAGCTTCATTACGAATAAAAAGCACAGCGCCTAAAATCAATTTACAACTTCAGAATAAGTTGCAGGGAAACTCCACCAAGCTCGCCAAGTCATTTGCATTGAAGTACGAGGAGAGCGAAGCAAACGGGCTCTTACCATAAGATGTGAGAAACGTACAAGAGACAGGTGACATCTGGAAAAGGGACAGCACTGCCATAAAGGATGCAAGCTAAGGCAACAGGTCCAGAGTTGGTATCGCATCCCACCCGGGGAGGGGTCGGTGTGCCACTTTGCCCGCCCACCCTACCCCCCAGGGCGTCGTCTCGCCCCCGCCCCCCATCCCACGCCCCTGCGGCAGAAATCTCCCTCAGCACTGTCTCCCCCGGACCTCCTGCCCTCGGCTGGCCCTCCGCTCCCTCCAGGTAGAGGCCAGACCCAGCCGGCCCACCACCCGCGTCGCCCCCACCCCGCCGCATCGGCTCCGCAACCCCGTCCCCGCCGTGGCCAGCTGACCTGCACCTGTTTGCGGAAGTGGCGCGGCCCCGGCATAACCGACGACCAGGCGCAAAAGCAGCAGCAGCAGCAATGCGGGCGGCCCCGGCATTTCGACCACGGCAGGGTCCCCTCCCCCTGGGGCTGGCTCTCGGGTCGCCTTCCGAGGGTCCGTCAGTCGGTCCTGCTTCAGCGGCACCCGCGCCGGCTGCTCCTGAGCACGCGCTGTTTCGGCCCAAACTCGACCCGGCTCCTGATCCGCACCCGCCGCTCCGGCTGGAGAAACACCATCCTTCCCGCCCGCCTGCGCCGCCGCCTCTGCCGCTGCCTCTCAACAGTAGCAACAGCAGCGATCCTGCAGAGCCGCGGGCCCAGGCAACCGCGCTCACGCCGCCATGATGGGCTGCGTCATGTGACGTAGGTGGGGGGCGGGGCTCCATGATGGACAGATGGACAGCCAATCGTCAGTTCTTACCAGTCCTAGAGGCCCTGCCCATCATTCTGGAAGACTAGGTGAGGGGGAGCTCTGGGGCGCCCCCTGCAGACGGAGGAGTGCGTGGGTAGCAGGTAAGACTGACAATTATTTTAAATTTAAAAATACAGGGATGTATAAAACAGATCATAAAAATTCATCCACAATTCATCCTGATTTATTTTGTGTTTTTACCACCCCAAAATAGATCTTTCTTCTGCTGCTTTTTTTAAGCTTGTCAAGGCCGTTTTAGGTTCTTCCTAGGTTGACCTATACATTCTATCAGGCTTCGAGCAGCTTTGGGCTTTTTATTTCAGTTCAAAAGGATTGAATGTGTCTCCGTTTGTCATTCACTGACTCAGCTCCTGACAAGAGTCTCCTTCCTGTCTCCTTGTAATCCACCTGGAAAGTGCTCTGCCTTTTATTAGCCAAGGCACACCTGAAATATGACTTCATCTAGGAAGATTCTGCCTCAGCCCCTGGGAACAAATGACTTCCCTGGCCTATGCATGGGCTGCAACTACTACACTGCCGTGTTTTATTGTTCCTGTGACTGGAAGTTCGCTGAGGACAGCAGCTGTGTCCCATTGATTGATCTGGGAATTCATGAGAGCTGGCACCGGGCTTAGCTTGGGTTAGGTGTTTTCTAAAGGAATGGCCATGGGTGAGAGTCAGCAGCAGCTCCCAGCTAAGGCAGGCGCCTTAGTCCTGAGGTAGGAATGGAGGAAGCACTTTCTAATCATGCATGACTTTGTGGTCAGAAGCTTTGGGCTTTGGAAAATATCCATCTTTTCTGGAGAACCCCTATGATCCAGTTTGTGCATGAAAGGAGCTGTTTGAATCTTCTCAACTGGCCATAAATGCACCTGCATATTCTTCAAACTCCCCAAATATCTATCCAAAATGCCAGCTATCTGTGATGCTAGTTAGCACTGGACACACAGACAATGCTCAGGGAACATTTTGTTGACTGGTGGAGGCAAGCCACTAAATATCTAAGCTGAGCTGGCACATTCAAGCTAGGGGACACACTGAGCTAGAAGCTCCATGGTGGCTGATCACTCTGTGGGAAAGGGAAGGTTGGCAAAAGTCTAGAAAATAGACACAATCACTCTGTTGTGCTTCTATTTCTGCCAGGAAGTCTTTTTAATCCAAGAAGCCAGCCAATACTCACACTATAACCTGTGAAGACACTCCATGACTGTTTGCAGCCCTGCTGGCTCATAATCCTCATAGTCATTAGTCATAATTCTAGTGCACCCCAACAACACATTACTGTACAATCACAAAGAATGTTTTGTTATTATTTAAACCAGCCCCAAAGTTATTCTTTTTTTTTTTTTTAACACACTCATGCAACGTTTTTTTCCTTGCACAGAGTAGGGGTTAAGGTACACATTCCTCCGACAATGTCTAATGGAAACCTTTACCCCACTACCTAGCTCACCATGTATACCTTTAACTAGTGTTTCCACTGAAGACTTCTAGTTGGAAATTTTGCCAATCAAATACAAAGTCTTTTGTTAACTTTCACCAAAGAATCGGAAAACAGCCTTTAGCACAATTTGCATTGGATTCCTGGGATTTGATGTAATGTATTTTAATGTTTCTGTAGCTGACCTCACATGCGCCACTGAGTTTTCCAAGCTTTGCTCCACGCCAAGCATGGAAGACCCTACTGGTTACATGTGTCCTACCAGAAAGTTCTGGCAAAGGCTTTCATGCTGAAGGTTTAGTACTAGGTAGGTTGCACCTCTGAAGTCTGGCACCTACCAGATATGCTAAAAATTTGCAGAGCTTAGCTGGATCAAATGGGGCAGCGAAGAGGGTCCTGTTGTTGATGGATCCTGGAGAAAGCTTGTACTAGCTCATGAAAGCTAATGGTTAGAGCTTCAAGAGTTTGCATATCAGTTGTTAAGCACAGCCATTATTAAAAATTAAATTTTATAAATTTACAATTAAATAAAATATATGGAAAAAACAACAGTAAGGGAGAGAAAGGTTTCCAGAATAGAAAGCAAAAAGAACTGTCAAAAGTTGTCAGAATGAACTTCAGAAATCTACAAATTAGTCAAAATTTTGCAAAAATGGCTGGATACCAGTAAGAACAATGCATTTTCTGGCATTTTCTCTTCCTTACTCCCGTTTTTCTCATCCCATCTCTGTGGTAGCCCTGAAAACTAGCAGCCCCACCACCATGGTAACTATGATGCTAAGCAATGTAGAAGCTACTGGAAGGGACAGAATAGGGTTAGGGCAGCACCAAAAGCCCTGTCCCCAAATAGCCATCATTCTTTGGTCTGTCTGGAAACACACAGGTAAGACACCATTTTATGCCAAATTCATTGGAAATAACCAGTGGCAATTATTCAACATTGCAAATTCTCATGTCAGTGACATCCATTAAGTGTTAAAAAAAAATGAAAAGAAAAATCTTGGGAATAATATGTTGATAGTGGCTTTGAAAAGTTTCACTATATTCCTGGAAATCTAGATAGCCACGTGCATATATAGGCTATGAATTTGCCCAGGGAAGACTTGAGAAGGCCCTCACTTGTCACCCCTGGCTGACCTTGAGGCTGTGGAAGCAGGAAGTAAGGGCTGAGGCAGAACGGTAGGCTGCATGAGCATTGGGTGCATGCACCAACACACATACCACTCCAGGGAGGCACATTGGCTTGAGGAATGTAAGGAAATCTCTGGACAATCAACTGACCACGAAGATAGCAGGACAGAGAAGTTGGTGGCCAGGTGCAATTTAGATAGAGACTAAAGAATCAGTGCAGGAAATTCACTAAAAAAGTGAATGGTGGTGGAAGTTAATAACAACAAGCAGTATAAACAATACAAACCCTTAGGAAAGGGATGTGGCAGGGAAAGTTGACTTTCAGAGTTTCTACATTATAGGATTGAAAGTGTGTGGTTATTAAGAAATAATTACAGAGCAAAGAAACAGGAAAGTGTGGGCCTATGTATATAGGCTGAAAAAGCAATCAATAAAAATTTTCCCGGTAATCTGAACAACTAATCAGAAGACAACAATATGTAATATAACAATCATTGTTGAATTTCTATCATCTTGTTTAGTGAAATTCTGTATAATTCTAATTTTTTTAATTCTCTTTCAAAATAGTAAAAAAATTTCCTTGAGGAAGCTGAGAAGTTGGACATAACAGACAAAGACTATGTGACATCAGGGAAATGCAAATCAAGTGCCCTTTTGAGCTCCACTAGGATGAATGACTTTTAAAGATTTAAGACAGGCTATCAGCTGTCTCTAAAGCCCAGCTACTTGGGAGGCTGAGGCAAGAAGGTCACAAGTAAAATAGAAATAAAAAATAAAATGGGAATGTAACAGGACAAGACCTTGGATTCTATCCCCAAGCAGAAACCAGAAACCTCATTCATTTCCCATCACATTATAAAATAATACAGCTGCCTTGAAACCCAGGTAGTTCCTCAAATTGTTAAACAGAGTCACTTGTATTTAATAATTTCATTTCCAGCATTATGCCCAAGAGAAAGAAAAATGGACATCCAGACAAATACTTGTATGTGAGTGCTCATTGAGGTATTATTCCTGACAGGGCTGGGGAGGTAGCTCAGTAGAATAAGCGCTTGCCTGGCAAGCACAAGGGACTGCGTTCAATTCCCAGTTCTGCAAAAAATAAATAAATAAATTAGAAGTATTATTCCTGACAGCTCAAACCCAAAAGCTTCTCAATCAATTATGAATGGATTAACAAAATAGGGAATAGCCATACAATGAAATACTATTTGGCAATGAAAAGTAACAAATCACTAGCACTTGATACAATACCAATAAACCTTGAAAGCAGTAGGTCACATGAAAGCAGCAAGCTACAAAGGTTGCATGTTGTATGATTTCATTTTTCTGAATTGTCTAGGCAAATCCACAGAGACAGAAAGTAGATTAGTTATTGCCAGAGGCTGAATAAGGCAAGGAATGGGACTGCTAATGAAGAAAGGGCTTTTTTTTCTTTTTTTGCAGTGGTACAAATATTCTAAAATTAAATAATGGTGATGGTTACACAACTTGTGACTGCACTAAAACCCACTTCTAAGTGGAGAAAATTTTACAGCTTGTAAATTAAATCTCAGTGAAATTTTTATTTAGAAAAACAAGGACCTCAGCATGCTGGGTGCCTAAGGCAAGAAGATAGAAAATTTAAGTCCAGCCTGTGTAACTGAACAAGTTAGCCTCATCTCAAAAATTTAAAAAAAAAAAAAAAAAAAAAAGCATGAATGGTCTAGGACTATAGCTCAGTAAGAAGGCCCTGATTCAATCTCAATACCACCAAAACTAAAAAAGGAAGGTAGAACAGAAGGAAGGAAGGGAAGGACAGAGGGACAGGAGGACACTAACCAGCTAGTGACTCCTAATTATTTCACTGATTGTGTTTTACTGTTATCTATGTTCGTGAGGTTGTTTGTATCTATTGTTTGTGTATTGTGGGAC
>PVKN010015743.1:0-18325 GCA_004027915.1 Capromys pilorides | reverse complement strand
GAGCCCCTGGAAATGCCTCTTGGGCCTCTCCAGAGGATAACTCCTCACAGAGCTCTTCCCAGAAGGCAGTACCTTCAGTTGCACTCTCCATCCAGTAAGGTGTGCTGGTTCCTATTCCAAATGCTCCCCGGTAGAAACTGGGTCCATCAAACTCTGGTTCCTACTTTCTCACTTTGTGTGAGAAAAGGTATTCTCCAGGAACAGTGATAGCAAGGTCAGTGATGATCTGGAGCAACTTTTGGGATAAAAGAGAGGACTTTAAGGCCAGCCTCCAGAGCTGGGCCTACCTATTAGCTATGGTGTCTTGGGTTGGTCTTGCCTTCTGGAAACTACTTCTGCCCCAGTACGATGCTGGATGAGTTCTCAACTTGCCTTCCACAAGACAAATCTGAACCCCAGTCTCTGTTCCCATCCAGTCCACTGCTTCCAACTCTTATGGCTTAAGTGGACTTCTAGAGCTTGTAACTAATTCATGATCTAGTGCTGTGCTGGGATTATGGGTGTGAGTGCTGTTGGGATTATGGGTGTGAATGCTACACCCAGCCTGGGGCAGATAACCTGAATGCAACATAAGGGAGACAGACTTGCTCTCTGTTGCAGTTGTTGTCACTGCTCCTCCCTTTTGCCTTTGCTCTTTGCTGTTTTCCACCACCATGAGCTGCTGCCCTCTGCTATGTGTCACTCTGCCTTGGAGCCAGCCAAGTATGGACTCAAACCTCCACAAACTGTGAGCTAAATAAACTTTTCCTTCCTTAATTTTGGGTGTTAAATATTTTGTCACAGTAATGAAAGAAAAGTAAATGAGACACCAATTCCACCTTCTTTGTGTCAATGGTCTGACTGGACATTCCCTGAAGGAGAGAATTATGGACCTTTCCCATCTTGGTGTATTCAGCAGCCTCCACACAGCCTGGCACTCAGAAAATAATGCACAAACAAAGTCAAAAGACCGACAGTAATGAGGAAAGCAACTAAAATTCATGTCACAAATGACTGGGTTTCCTTATACAGAATGAGCCCCTACAAATCAATAAAAAGGCTGACAGAGAGATTTTGGGGATCTAGTCTCATGTGTCAGTTGTTTAGAACCACAGAGGCCCCAAGACTTTCCTTTAGATCACATGGGAGAGCTATGAGGATGCTAACTCCTGCTGCTATGTCTGGAAGAACACCCCATGTATCAAAGAGGCCAAGAGGAGATGCAGAGCAGAATCACAGTCTGAAGACACTGGAGCCACCAAAGGATCTTCCTTTAGTTTCTGTGATGGCTTGTGTCTAGATGTTCCCCAAATTCTCCTGAGGTCAAGGGTGGGACTTTTTGGAAGTGGGTGGATCTAGAGTGTGTGATGCTGAGCTCAAGGATGTGATGCTGGTATTGACTCATGGTGTGATGCTGCCTTTCCCTGGTTGTGGATGCTACCAACCCTAAGGTAGCCTGGATAAGAACGGGGGCTGGTAAGATGGTTTAGTGGTCTAAAGCACCTGTTTAGGAAAGCTTAGGCAACTGTGGGGATGGTGGTTTGAACCCCAGCACCACATGCTGCGCCAGCCCTACCTCCACGGCAGGCTGAGCCAGCCATAAAAAAGGGGGGGATCACTGGCGGTTACTTGTTGCTTCCTATTTCACTTTCTGCTTGCCAAGAACTGTTTCACCTCTGCGCTGCCCCTCTGCAGTGTTATCATGTCTTGGAGCCAACCAACTATAAGCTGGAACCTCTACAAAGTGAGCCCAATAAACTTTCCATCCTTTAATTTGAGTGTTGGGTATTTTGCCTCAGCAAAAAGACAGGTAACTAAAACAGTCTCATTAGCAACTTCGTACCTGGATCACTGGGTCCTGGGCTTCAATAACTGTATCCAGTGAGCCTGACACCCTGCTTGCAGTAGTGGACATCTCAGACTTGGTGAAATGGACTGCAGCTATGTCTCAGTGGTATCAAACTGAGGTGTGTGGAACAAGGTGGTACACTGATCTAGTAAGGCCAGCCTCTGCCTTGGAGCCATGGAAGTTGGAAAGCATACAAAATGACCTAGCTTTGCTAAGTGTGATATCTGCGTCAAGGACGTGGACTTTAGGGCAATGGGCCAAGGGGCCTTGGATAGGCTCAGCTCATTCCATAGCCTCACTTGTAATTCTTCAGAATAACTGTCACATATATGAGAAGGTCAACAGCTTGAGATAAGGAGTAACTGGCTAGAACAGAAACTGGCCACACTGTTCTGACCACTCCTAAAGAAAGGTTGTTCTCACTGAGTCATGTTGGCCTGGGATATAGCACCCAGGGTGGGCTACTTTCTGGAGTCCCACAGCTGTCATTCAAGTCAAACACACTCAAACAAGACTTGATACTTCATCCATCCTGCACAGCTTTTCTCAGCCTCCGGGAACCTGCTCACAAAGAATCCTAGGCTTCCATTGTTCCCGGCTGCCCATCTGTAAATAATAAATCTCCTTTATGTGAATTCCTGTGTGTGACTATTCAGTCTCAGGCAAGTTGGCCAATAGGGTACAATGATCCTGTTCACTCTCAGAAGAAAATAACCATTTAACCTTAGATCTGCTGAGATTTTATCAGAGCTCAACTGCTTTGTTGCCATTCTGTTAACCAAAGAAGCATGGGAGGAGTGACAAAATACTCAGGAAGTTCACAGTGCAGAAGCACTGGCTTACTAAAAAATTTAAGACCTAAAGGACTAAGGACTAAATTTTACGACCACATCACAAAAGAGCTATTTCTAGGACTTCCTTTTATCTGGTAACATATGAGGAAAAATATGCGGCATACTAAAAGGCAAATTAAAAAATCATAGTTTGAAGATCCAAAATGAGCATAAGAATCAGATTCATACATGAGAGGAACTTGGGATAATTAAACTGAAAATTTATATAATGACACTAATTAATATGCTAAGGGGTCTTTTTGCCAAAGTAGGCCACCCACAAGAACACATGGGAAGTGCAAGTGGTGATAGAAATTTAAGAAAAAGTAATATGGTGTTACTGATTAAAAAAAAAAAACTACAAAAAGCAGAAAGTAGCCAGGTGTGGTGGTATATACCTGTTGCCTAGAACCCTAGGAGCTTGAAGTAGGAGGATCATCAGCTTAATCCCACCTTGGGTAACTCAATGACTTAAACCCTGTCTTGGAATAAAAACAGCTGGGGACATAGCTGAGTGTGGAAGCTCTGGATGCCACACACACACACACACACACACACACACACACACATCAACCTACCAAGGAAAGAATGGATTTGGGAGGAAAATCAACAGAATCACCTCTAAAATATGTATGGAAAAGTCCACGAAAACCTGGTGTCAGAACACTATTTGCCTCTAGGAGTGGGGTGGTAGCAGTTGGAGACATAGGTGGGAGAAGAATGTTCCATTGAATACCCTTTTGAAACTTTATAATTTGTTCCATGTGACTACATTAACAAATCCAACATTTTGAAGCAAGTTATTAAAACAGCACCACACTGTGCTCTGTGGCCCTTTTTGTGGGCTCCTGGGAACAGTCTGTGAGCCTTCCCCTCGCCCTTGTGCTATAAAACTCAGGTCAAGGAGCTATAGAAAATCCACACAGCAAGGCACGGGGAAGCCCCTTCACCAGTAGGAGGTGGGAGAGGAGCAGGAATTCAGGTAAGTACACAGACCACCTGCTTCTGGACCTGCACTGTGCCAGGCTGACCCTTGATCCGGCCCCCAGGACTGGGCTGGCTTGGGAAGGGCAGAGGCTTACTTGGCAGTCAGGCTCCTGCCCAATGGTGCTACAAAGACAGGAGGAGGGCCCAGAGTGGATGTGGAGACCCAGGATCCTCCAACCTGGAGGGCTGAGAGTGCTGGCTGCCGTTTGAAACAAGAAGCCTTTGAAGACTGTGCCAGGCGAGGCCCAGTAGCCCTTATCTGATCCTGAAGTCTTTTGTAGACTTTGATTCTAAATGATACAGGGACTGCAAGGCCTGCATGGAGTGAGGACAGGCCCTCCTCGGCAAGGCCATGGGACAGGTGGCAGGACCAACATCCCTAACCGTGCCCCCTTTAGGCCCTTCCTCCAGGCTGGCTGCCAGGACCCAGACCATCCTGCAGATGGCAGGTAGTGCAGAAGGGGCTCTGCGTGCCCGTGTAGGTGAGATCAGCTCCACCACTTGCCTAAGATCCAACACAAAAAAATGGAAACAGCTAGCCTTCTTCTAATATTCATACACTACTCCTACAATCTAAAAAATCCAATTGTTTTAAGAGAATAGAGCACTGAGCGCTTTACATGTAATTGGTTGCTCTCTTCCTAATTCTCACCACTCAGAGTCTCATATATGTTTCAGCCACCTTTAAAAATTCACAAATAATAACAATCACTCTAAAACAGGATCTGGTTACACATACTAAATCTGTTTACAGTTGCAGCACTAAAGTGTGTGTAAATTTGTTTTCTTATCATTGGCCATCAGCAGCCCTAGAAGCAGCAAGGATAATTATGTGGCCATTTGTCACTCATTACTGCCCCCTCCTGGGGCCTGAACCAGGCAGCTGCGCATGCCTTACCCAGATTGCCCATGTGCTGGGCCATGCTCTCTGCAGCCTGACACAGGGACTGGATCAGAGATGGTCCTGGATCCTCCATTAGGTCCTGGTGGGCTGGCCCGGGACCTATAAGACTTACCCAAAAGTTTCACCTAAGAAGGGGTGCAAACATTGCTGTGTGTCAGTTGTTCCCTCTTGGGGGTCTGAAAGTCCTCTTGGAGAGAGGCAGGAGACAGTAGTCAGAGACTCACAAAGAAGGCCATGGAAAGACTCAGGCACAGATCCTGATGGGAGCTGGCCAAAAGCTGAAGAAGCTTCTGGACCAGACACATTAGCCTTGGAGCATGATGGGGGTAGAGGGAGGTAGCACTCCATCTCAGCCCCTCCAGACCTGCTCTCTTAAGACTGCTTTGGGACTGGACTGTGGACTCCCTTGACCAGGCCAGGTGGGAGCACAATTGTAGGCCCACAGACCCGGATCGAGCCCCTTCCTCCTGCCAGTGATCAGTTCCAGCCAGGACCTGCCTGTGCGGCCACTACCTGGAAGTGATGTGTAATTGCAGCAGTCCATTCAGAAGCCAGGGCAGGTCACCTCAGCAGAGCCCCAGAAGGGCCAGCATCAGACTTTCGGGCAGTTTTATGCAGAGCGGATCAGAGTTTTGTTCTAGAGGCAGGAAGTGGGGAAGTGGGCCACAGGAGGCAGATCGGGCCTGGTGATAGAGGCAAGGGTTGGTTATGTCCACAGTCAGGGGCCCAGGGACAGGAAAGGCTGAGACCATGGGAGGCTGTGGAGATGGAGTGAGAGGCGCAGTGTGGAGCTGCATCCTTGTGGACACGGAGGGGAGGGAGGCACCACAGGGATGAAGGCGCTGAGTGGGCAAATAGAGGACAAAGAACGAGGGGTGCTGGAGCAAGCAGCTTCAGGCAGTACTGCAGAGATCTCTGCACGCGCACGCGCACACGCACACGCACGCACAGGCGCGCTTCGACCACAGCCCCTAGATGGCGGCATGTACGCGCAGAAGCAGCTGCCACTCTGCTCTCCCCAGGGACTACGGGCTTCTCCCAGAGGACCCTCTAAAAACGCCGAGCTGGAAGAGGGGCAGCAGGGGCGTCCGCTTTCTCCTCAGGTGCGCCCGAGTGGCTGCTTCATCTCCTTCCAGGGACAGGAACGGGGGCCTTTCTGGTTTCTCTTGGCAGGGTGTGAACTACAGCCTTAGCAGACTCCCACATCCCTGGGTGTGAGATTGAGATCAGCAGAAAGCTCAGGCTGGCCCGAAAGCTGACATCTTGGTGCCTCCTTCCACGTTTATGTTACCAGACCAGAGCTCCTGGAGACACACCTCCCCCTCCCCCTACGTCTGTGTGTGCCCATGCCGCAGCTCCCAGAGGGCCAGGAGCATCGCTCAGCCCCGGTGGGTGCAGCTTTCTTGGGCAGAGCGGGGGTTGAGCCAGGCTGTCTGATCTTCAGCCTTGGTCTTCACCTCTACAACCTGCTCTTGTCCTTCTGAGGGCTTATCTGGCCACATCTGGGGTTTCCTCGGTTGGCAAAGCCATCTTCTCCCACTTGGAATAATTACACTGTGGTTGGGCCAGGTGAGCTCTGGGACATCACCCTACCCAACAATCTTTTGTTCCCTATATCCAGTTTATGGATGGGCAACTGAGGCCAGAGAGGTGATGAAACTACTCGTCACCACCATCTTTTAACACAGACTTGGACCCTGTCATTAAGGTGGGGACACTCAATATCCTGTGCATATGGTCATTTTAGTCCTGTCCTTAGGGATCACCATCTGAGGTCAAGGGATGAGGCTGCTCTCACCATGGTTGAGACTGAGGATGATAAAGGAATAAGAGATGCTTGGAAGTTTGCAGCTTCTTTAAAATAGATCATTCTGGAACACATAAGGCAGACACTGGATAGCAGGCCTGGAAATCGGTTTTTTAAGAACTTTTTTTTTTCTTTTTTCCAGGGCTCCTTGTCCTTTTTTGGGGCAAAGTTGATTGGACATCATGGCAACTATATAATCCCAGCACTCAGGAAGGCTGAGGTAGGAGAACTAGAAGTTCCAGCCCAGTCTGGGCATTTAAGGGACTTAGCGAGAATGTGTCTCCAAATAAAACAGGGCAGGAGGATTGTAACTGAACCTCAGCTTAGGTAACTTAGCAAGAACTTGTCTCAGAATAAAAAAGGGTTGGGGGTGTGGCTAAGTGGCAGTACACCCCCTATTTAATCCCCAGTACTGAAACAAAAACAAAACCAATTTTCAAAAAATCTCCACTAAGCCAGAGTGGGAAGTCTACAAAAGATGGAACTTCGGGCGCTTGGCTTCCAAAGCAGAGCTGGGAAGTCCTCTGAGGAGAGATGCAGGCAAAGATCTATCCTATCTGTATAACTATGGAAGAGTATACCAAAGTAGAGAAAATTGGAGTAGGCAATTATGGAGTTGTATATAAGGGTAGACACAAAACTACAGCTCAACTGGTAGCCATGAAAAAAATCAGACTAGAAAGTGGAAGAAGAAGGTGTTCCTAGTACTGCAATTCAGGAAATTTCTCTATTAAAAGAACATCCCCATCCAAACATAATCAGTCTTCAAGATGTGCTTATGCAGGATTCCAGGCTGTATCTCAGTTTTTAATTCCTTTCCATGGAACTCAAGAAATACTTGGATTCTATTCCTCCTGGGTAGTTCACGGATATATCACTTGTTAAGAGTTATTTGTACCAGGTCCTTCAGGGTGTTGTCTTCTGTCACTCTAAAAGAGTTCTTCACAGAAACTTGAAACCTCAAAATCTGTTGATTGATGACAAAGGAACAATTGAACTAGCTGACTTTGACCTTGCTAGAGTTGTTGGATACCTATTAGAATATATATTCATGAGGTAGTGACACTGGTATAGATCTCCAGAAGTGCTGCTGGGGTCTGCTCATTGGAGGATAGGCACCATTTCTGTAGAATATGCAACTAAGAAACCACTTTTCCATGGGGATTTGCAAATTGATGAGCTCTTCAGAATTTTCAGAGCTTTGGGCACTCCCAACAATGAAGTGTGGCCAGAGAGGAGTCTTTACAAGACTGTAAGAATACATTTCTCAAGTGGAAACTCAGAAACTTGGTAGCCCATGTCAAAAACTTGAATGAAAACAGCTTAGATTTACTTTCGAAAATGTTAGTCTGTGATCCTGCTAAACGGATTTCTGGCACTGAATTATTTGAATTATTTGAATTATTTGTATTTTGATGATTTGGACAGTCAGATTAAGAAGATGTAGGTTTCTGACAAAGAGTTTCCACATGTTATTATCTAGAATGAATAGTTGTATTTTTACTGTTGTTTCTGTTTTTATCTTTTACATTTTATTTTTGCTGTAAAATTGAAACTGTAACTTGACTTTCCTTTTCAAAAGTACAACTTAAAAATGTAAATAATGTTCTATATAAATTTAAATATAATTCAATATATGTGTATATATCTCACTGTGACAGTTATTTGCTACCATAATAAAACTATAAATGTAAACAAAAAAAAATAGCACTTGGGCTCACAACCCTTCCCTAAGCCTTCTAGCTTGCCTCTTCTCAGCAGCCTCTTCTACCACTAAAATCTGATACCCACGGATCCCAACTCCCCCTCACCTGTATTTTTCCTCTTCTCTAGTGGGCATTTGCAGCAGCCCACCAACCTCTGGGTCCTCTTGCTTCTCCTGGTTACCCTCTGACTGCCGCACACACACCACGCTCCTGCCTGCTTGGCAGCCTCACTGACCACTCTGCCTAAGCTCTTTCTGGCCTCCTGAAGTTTTGTGTTGACCAGGATTCCGTCCTCGCTCCTTCTCATTCTCATCTCTGGGCCCCAAGGTAATCTCTCTACTCCCATGGTTTCAGTTATCACCCACATGCAGCTTCCTTGGCATCCATTCTCCTTCCTGACAAATGGACTAAGAGCTCTTGTTACTCTTGTTTGTTTTTCTTTGCAGTGCTAGTCATTGAGCCCTGTGCCTTCTGAGACCAGTCAGGTGATTCACCACTGAGCTGCTCACTCCCCATGCACATCCTGCAGTACACTGTCTGCAGGGCCTTCACAATGACTTACATTCCCAGCCCCTTTAAATTTAATTCGATATATTATTATTGTTATTATTATTATTATTATTATTATTTTTTTTTTTTTTTGAAACAGTCTTACTAAGTTACTAAATTGTCCATCCTGGGCTCAAACTTCCAATCTTCCTGCTTCAGCCTCCCAGAAAAAGATGTGCACCATCATGCCCAATTTCTGTTTCTTTTTTTTTTTCAAAACTTGTATTTACCAACCTCCCTCAGATCTCACATTTGCCACATGAGTAGACTTGTCCAGTGAGGCACAGACAAGTCAGTGGACTTTCTGGAAAAGTTCTTTCCTAAGCAAGTGCAGATCTTTCATCCTTAATGCTTTTTCTTCTTCCTGTAAAGAATGCAGGTGGGAAGCTAGTGTTGGAACAGCCATTTTGTGATCTTTGGCTCACTCTGAGAATGAAATCTGCCCTATAAGGTGAGTCAAAAGACCAACCAAGGGAAGGTGGGATCTGAGTGGCATCGTACAGGAACTGAACAAAGCTCTTCAGCTACCTTCAGACATCTCAGTATATCACCCCAGAGCAGTTTCAATGTGTGAACAGCAACAGAACCATTGGGTTTAAGCAAATTGTTGCATACAATTCATAGTTGGTTACGAGCTCCTAAACTGGCCAGTTGTAGTGGCACATTCTTGTAATCTTGGCACTCCAAAAGCTGAGGCAAGCTCAGTGTTGGCCTAGGCTACAAAGTGAGTTAAAAGCCAGCCTGAACTACAGAGTGCAACCCAATCTCAAAAAGGACAACAACAAAACAAAAACAAAGAACAAACGAACAACAACAAAAATAAATAAATAAAGAAAAGCTCCTAAATATATAATGTCTGCTTGGATGTCTCTCCCAAATCCCACACACCAAATTGGACCCTGGCTTTGGTTTGGGACACTCCACATGGAAAAGGTCTAAGTCATCACTTGTTGGCAAACATTTACATTCACAGGGTCATTTGATTCCTGTATCAGTGAATAGGATCACTGTCTCTGCAGCCAGAATATAACGATCCCTTGTTCCACATCTTCCCATGCATTTAGTCACCATTGGTTCTGTCTCCTACATGTATTATGAATCTGTCCACCTTTCCCCGTATCCTTTCCATCTTCTTCCTACACCATTAAAATTTTTTTCCATGATCATTTTTCTTCAATAGTTCTCCTTCCCACCCAGCCTTTTGGCTCTCTTGGAAGTATAAACATGTCAAGGTCATTATTCTTCCCATTATCTTTCAACAGCTGCATAGGACCTAAGAAAAACCTGCTATGCTGACTCTGCCAAGAATCACAATGTTGGCTCTGCACACATTGCTACTTCCTCTGGCCCAGGCCTGAGATAGTGTTTACTGGCATGGGCATGTCACCCAAGCCTGGCCCAGTGGTGAGCGTGGAACCCTAGATGGACCAATGGAAATCTGTCCTTGGGATACCTGTGTATTCACCTGGAGGCTAGAGTTACTGACACTGATTGGATGGACTCTGAAAGCTAGAATAGACAGAGGCTCCTGTCTATCCTAGATTTGAGAAGCTCCCAGGATCAATGCTAAATTGTGTGAGTGAAACTTGTTTCAGTTTCTTCTTTCACTTTCGTGAGCTCAATATCTTTGTAGTAGTGTCTCCCCTGCTTCATTTGCATATGCTTGTTCAGATAGGTAACCAAAAGGGGCCTTACTAATTTGGCTCTAGCAAGACATCATGCTTAGGTGACAGAAATAACACACTTCTTTACAACTTACCCAATGTGTGTGTGTGTGTGTATGTGTGTGTGTGTGTGTATGTGTGTGTTTGGTACTGGAGACTGAACTCAGGTCTTCGTAATGAGCTACATCGCACAGCACTCTTTACATCTTACCCCATGATGACTGAATCCAAGGTTTTCACACTGAGCTACATCTCCAGCCATTTTCATTTTATTTTGATATAGAGCCATGCTAAGTTTCTGTGTTGCCCAGCCTGGATTTGAACTTGCTATCCTCCTGCCTTAGACTCCCAGAATGCTGGGAGTATGTGCCACCCTGCATAGCTCTTTGCCTGGCTCCCAATTCTTTTTCAAGTTTTACAATCTTCAACTGGGCATGTTCGAACACACCTACAATCCTAGTTAATAGGGTGTGTGAGATAAGAGGACTAAAAATTCAAGTCTAGCCTGGGCAATTTAGCAAGATGCAATCTCAAACTGAAATTAAAAGGGGGATCTGGGGATCTGGCTCAGTGACTTATTGGTAGAGCATTTATCTAGCTTGTGTGAAGCTCTGGGTTCAATCCTTAGAAAAATTCTTTTTACAAACTTTATATCATTTGATGTGATTTGTTTGCAGTGCTGGGAAAGAACCCAGGTCCTGTATACACTAGGCAGACACGCTACCATTGAGCTAGACCCCCAGTTCCCGGATTGTGTACCGTGAACTGGGAAAGAAAGCATTCCTATGACCACATTGTTAGGATGTCAGGGCTCAGAGATGTAATGTAGTTTGCCCAAGATCAAGAAGATATGAGCTAAGAGAGCTGGTCAGCAAAGCCCTCTTCTCTCCAAGGCCCCCAAGTCTATCTCCTGCCTGGACACACAGGGGTGCTACAGAGTGAGGCCATGAGGGGCAGAAGCAGCAATTAGAGGCCAAATGCTTCCATTCAAATCTTCATTCCTAGCAGCTTTGGGTCTGCAGGAAAGAAAAATGCAAAACAGAAAACAAAAGCAACTCCTGGCTTGTTTCCCTCCCTCCTGTACTATTTCTTGTTCCATCACTTCCTGCTTTAGGCTTGCTGTCTGCTCTACTATTCAGCCACACTCCTGGCAATTATAGGCCTACAGAACAACCTGCAAAGCAAATCATGGGTTACACTATACACATTGCATGAGTTGGGGCTGTCCTGTCCTAATTCTTTTTCATTTTTTAATAAAGGAAAATAAAACAGAACTGTTCTTCAGGGAGTAGCCCTGAAGCTCTCAGAAGCCACCCTGAGTCACTGTAAGAATGGTAAAGCTAGGAGAATCTTGAAAGATAGCTATGAGCGGAAGATGTAAAGCCCAGCCAGGGGCGTGTGGCCAACTGGTCCAGACTGGAAGGAGACTGACAGGGTTGGCTTTGCCCTCCTTGTTTCTGTATGCAGGCCTTTGTTCTTATCCAGGATTAGGAGAAATGATCAGGTACAAATAATCATCTCTCCACCAGAAACATCTTCTCAGTTTCCCTGCTCCTCTCCCTCAGAACAAGGACTGTATCATAGCTCTATCCCCAAGAATGTCCAGGTTTCCCCCTGTACCTGTTCAGCAGAATCATGGCTCCCTCCCCTCCTGGATCATTCCTGACACTGTGAAAGCCTGTTTCAGTTTTGCCCATTTTAGCAAGCCTCTGTGTAGTTTGACAAGGTAAAATGAGGTATGGTAACAAGCACTAGAACATAGAAAACTAAGCAAAATTTATTTCTCTCATATACAAAGTCAGGAGGTGGTCAGAGCAGAGTAAGTTTAGTGATGTGAACATTAGGAACCCATGGTCTATTGTAACTTGTTCCACTAAATTTTCAACATGTGGTTTTCACTACAAACCCTGTATGTATGTGAGTTTCAGCCTTGTATCCATCTGTCCCAGTGAGAGGAAAGATCAAGGCCAAGGAAGTTTCCCTGATTGCCAATTCAGAATTTGCAAGGGAACCCTCCACTTCCTATTGGCTGGAATCGAGTCACATGACCACATGTAGCTGTAGCAGAGGCTGAAAAAGCTGCCTTCATTCCAGTCAGGTAGAATTGAGCATTTTATAATGAAAGGAAATAAGCAAATGGCCTTAAGGGCCAGCTCGCAATACCACCAAAACTCCCCTGCTTCCTAGATCCTTCCCTCTCAGTCATGCTCCCTTGAATGGATCTCAAACTCCATGTATCCAAACTGAATTCTTCATGTTCCTTCTTGAGGGTCTCTTTCTTCTGGGCTACCCAAGCCACACATGAGGGCACTGCCCACATGCTCCCCGGAGTGATCTTGGAAGCCTTGAAAGTTCCCTGGTTTCACCGTTTCCCTCCCATGTCCTGCCGCAGTATCCTTGTGTCCTGTCAAGTCAGAACTTGCTTCTTTCAACCACTCATCTCAGCATGACCATTACTTTCAGTCAAACAACTGTCATCTTTGGCCAGGGCTGAGACAATGGTGCAGTTGGCTCCCTGCTGTTAGTGTGGCCCTACACCCACTAAATGTATTCTCACAGCAGTAAATTGGAGCCTCCATTTCTCCTGCGGCCCAAGACCTGCCAGCTGAGCTCTGGCCCTGTGAGCCCTGGCCCCAGCCCACTGGCCTGCTCCCGGGATCCTGCCCAGGAGTGACGTTTTAGCCACACTGATTTTCCTCTTGCTCCAGCGAAGCCCACCCTTCAGGCCCCATCTCCCTTTAGGCCCTGTCTCGGCCAATTGTCACCCAGGCTAACTTCAGTCTTTGAACTTCAATTTCAACATCACTTCCTCAAAAGACCCTTTGTTCGACTGCTTCATTTACAGCAGCTTTTGTTTCCTATCCCAATCCTGCTTTTGTGTCAGTATTTATTCAACTTGCAATTACTTATTTGCCTTTTCTACAAATAATAAACTACGCGGAGGCAGATGCACCGGTAGCACGGCCGGTGAGGCAGATCCTGGAGTTGGGGGTGGGGAGGCAGGAACAGCAGGTTGCGACTTTTAGTGAAAAACAAAGCAGGACTGGACCGGACTGTCGCCACGTCCAGTTTTCTCCACAACGGACCGAAGCTGCTCGTGACCTGCGGAAAAACGTGTGTAGGTGGCTCTGGCCTGGGAACCGGGCCGCCGCTGCCGGGGACCCGCGAGACCGCGAGCATGGACCTCTGTGCAGGGAGCAGGCCCGGTGTGTGACACCCACCAGAGCTGTCCGGCAAGGAATGAGTCTCCCTCTGTCTCACCGGCTAGTCCCAGAAGGAGAGAAAGGCGTAGGTGGGGAGAGCACAGGGGGCAGGGCCAGGTGGAGCGGGGCGGGGCCGTGTGGTCCGGAGTGGGGAATCATGGGGCGGGACTAAGAGGGTGGAGAGAGGCGGGCTGAGAGTGTTTGGGGAGGGACTAAGTGAGGCGGGGCCATGAGGGGCGGGGCGAGCGCAGAGAGCGTGGGGCGGGACGAGCGAGCGAAGGGGCGGAGCCAGGCGAGTCTGGCGAGGGCCGCCGCGCGCGCTTTCCTCCGCCGCCGGGCGCCGCTCCCCTGGCCCCGCCCTCCGCGCCCCGCGCCCCGCCCCCGCGCCCGGACGGCCCCAATCCAGCCCTCCCGCCCTCTGCCCGAACTTGCCTTAACTTCCTCGGCGGACCCGGCCGCCCCGCCACCACCCCTGCCGCCACCGCTGCCGCCGCCGCCGTCGCTGTGCCCGGTGAGGTGAGTGCCGCGCGCCCAGCTAAGCGCGGGCCTCTCCTCATTGTCTCAGGTAGGCGCCGCCGGGCGTCCTCCGGGGCTAGCACCGCCGCTCGGGGGCCCTCTGGGCGGCCCCAGCTTTGTCCGCTCGGTTCACTTTCCCGGCTGGAGGCCTTGGCGCGGACCCTGGGGGCCGAGCCGGCTGGGGCTGCACCCCCCGCCGGCCTTGCCCTCGCGCCCCCCGGCGCGCGGTGGGCCCCCCGAGCCCGGGGCGGGGCGGGAGTGGCGTCAACCCGGGAGGCCCTCAGCCGCACCCCGCTGGGGTGCGCCGCACTCTTCCGCTCGGGTTTGGGGTGGTGCGAGGTCGAGGAGGTGGCGACCCCTCTCCTGTGACCCAGACCTCACCGAGCCTTGGTCGCGTGCGGTGGTCAGTGAGTCGGGTCTGCCCTTGTTGCGTCGTTCAGCCCCTTTTACTCAAAGATAAGAGTGCAAGAGGGTAGGAAGCGTGTGCGCCTGTGTGTGTGTGTGTGTGTGTGTGTGTGTGTGTGTGAGCGCGCTCACGACTTCGATGCCCGTGCCACCGCAGCGCGTGTCCCGGGACTGAGGCTGGCCCGCTGAGAAGTATTTACTGGTGTCACCCGCTGCACGCTCCCGAGAGCCCTGGCGCTGGCTTGGAGTCCCCGCTGCTGCCCCCTCGGCAGGAGTCTGTGCTCCAGGTGGTGCTTTTGGGTGTGGGTGGGAGTGGTCGGCATCCTGCTAAATCCTCCCAAAAAGCCTGCGCCCTTGCTGGAACACAAGGGAAAGTTGGGTCCGCAGGGCCTTTGGGCCATCCATCCTTAGTTGTGGAAGTGAGCTTGAGGCCCCGTATCAGCCAGTCCAGTCGTGGATGGAGTGAAACTTCTGAACTCTGGCAGCCTCATAATGAGGCCCAGAGTCCTCCACAGGCCCTCTGCCGTCTGCCTAAGCTGTCCTCAACCTTTGTATGACATTTTGAAGATTTCTACTGTCAGGGCCTTGGGACACCAGGCCACCAGGTGACTCTTCCCTTCCTCCTTGCTGCTTGTGCCTGAGCGCCGCCCTAACTGGAGACTTTCTTGCTGTATATGGCCCTACACTTTTGTGCCCTGCTTCTTGGGCCACCTAATGTGACCTTCAGTTCATGTCACAGCAGGGTTGAGTCCGTGGGGTGGGTAGTGCTGCAGGGCTCTCTGAGCAGCTGGACCTGTAGCATTTCCTTACCTGAGCTTGAGTCCAGCTTAGAAGCAGCACTCAGTACTCTTGGAGGCTTGTGGCTGCCTCCAGGAAGAGGGTCAGTGGGGAAATCTGAAGATCGCCGCTAATTGGCAGGGCAGTTGTGCTGGTGAGGACTCTTGGTGTGTTTGGGAGCAGGAGGGCAAGCTCAGGCCTTGTGTTGGAGAAGCCAGGCCTGCCCTGCAAGTTGGGGTGGCGACTTCCCTAGGAGGCCTGTGTGTATGGAGCACTGGCTTTCCGAGTTGCTCCTGAGGCTGTAGGCTGCTGAGGCTCTAGGCTGCTGTGTGCTCAGTGGTTGACCCTGTTCAACTTCAGCTTTGGCAGTGCCGGTGAAACAACATTGTTAAGGCCCAAGAATACAGAGAAGTACGGACAAGCTTGAAATAGTTATGTAGAAAACTGGCAAGCACGGTAATGGTGAATTTATTGAATAAGGCTTAGTGTTTTCTCAGACAACATACTCAAACCTAGTTTTTACTTGTATTTAGCTTGTTGAGTCCTTGAAACAACACAGTGTGGTAGATGATAATCACTCCATTTTACAGATAAAGAAATGTGGGGTCCAGAAAGGTCACAGAGTGGCTTGCCTGAGGTCTCTGTGAGGCAGATTTCCTTATTTCTAATTTAGAGGATGCTTTCCTCTGGAAATGATTAAAATTGATGAATATACTGGGCAGTGTGGTCCACAGCCAAGCCTACTGAGTGAGGTCTTATAGCACAGGTGCCCGGTCAGTTCTGTTCAGGCTCACAGTGGTGCCCCTGACTCCTTCTGCTTTCCTGATGACACAGTTCCTGTCTTCTAAGGTGGATAATAGGAGGAAGGAAGGGATTTGGACATTGTCTCACAGGCTTAAAGTAACCAAAATTTATTGCTGCTTGACCACACATTGCACTCATAGTTGCTATATGTTGTCCCTACTGTAGGACCCGCACTGACCCACGGGAACATTCCTGGCCACTTGGACAGAAGAACAGAGAGCAAGATTAGTCTTACCTAGCTTAGAGCAGCTTCCGCCCTGCAGTAGCATTGTGTTGGCCAAAACAAGTTACATGACACATATCTGTGAGGTGTGTGGGGAGAGAGGACCAAAAGCATTTGGTGAATCAGACCAGTGCCCGACACTTACCGGCTGCTGTGTTCACCTTTGCAGCTTTGCTTGCACTAGTTGTGCCCTAGTGTCAGTGTGTGTTTCTCTATCACTAGGAACACTGAACAAGGGTTAATCAGAAAAACAGGAGGTTAAAGGGGGTGAGGTGGCACATTGGAAGGCAGAGGTGTGGTGAACAGAATGCATCTGGGCATAGTTAGAGGTGATTTGCAGAGGCAGCCTGCTCCTCTGGCCTCTGGTACAGGGCTTATAGTCTGATTCTTGTTTTGCTGATTTATTCAGTCATTTGTAAGCTTCAATAACTAGTGATGTGTGCTAGGTAAAGACTTCTCACCTAGCACATGATCAGCTCCAAAGCTGTGACTAGGGGTGCTGACCCCTGCTTTCTACTGCTGCGTCCTTGTGGCCCTTGAAACGTTAGTGCCCTTGAGGAAGTGTTTTAGTTACTTTTTACTTATTGCTGGGACAAATACCAGACACTCAAAATGAAGGAAGGAAAGGTTTATTTAGCTCACAGTTACTGGAGGTTTCAGTCCATATTTGGCTGATCCAAGGCTGAGTGGAACAGGGCAGAGAGCATCCAGTTCTTGGCGGCGGAACAGCAACAATCGCGACAGAGACAACCAACCAACCAGGGCAGCAGAGAGCAACAGAGAAAGTCTGTCTCTCTGTCTCTCTTTATATTATGTTATATTAAGGCTCTCTGCTCTCAAACCCATAATCCCATCAGTACTAAAACACATAATCCCAGTAGATCATGAGTCAAGACTCAGACTCTAGTAGTTCCTGTCCCATGATTGCATGCAGCTTTGGGGGGACAACTAGACATAAACCATAACAGGAAGCAAGCAGTTTCTTCATTTGCCACCTGGGCTTCTGATGCTGGGACATCTTGCACTCTGTCCCTACTCATGGCTGGTAGTGAGGTCACCTATCCTAGAAGCAGGACCTGGTAGGGTACTCCTCCTGGCCATGCATTCCCTATTTCCTCTGTGGACTTGGGCTGAGCATGCATGCCTAGGTGACGTGTGAGGTGGCTGGGGTGATTCTACTGGAACAGGACTGAGTGTGGGCAGTGAACAGGTGGAGAAATCTGCCAACTGCATTTCTCTCCTCAGGCCACTATGGTAGTGCTAGAGACAGCTACCTTGTGGGTCTTGCTTTTAAATATGTATCAGCTGCTTGGTTCCTGTTGATATCCAGCAGAGTTAAGAGACACTAGTAGAGGTGGGGAGCCTACAGGTTATTTTGCTACATGGTTAACTCTGTCCTTAGGCATACAGTATTTCCTCCTTCCAAGCTCCCTGGTTCTTGCCTATGAATGGAGGGAGAAGGAGTGGTGGTCTCTAGCAGTTCTCATGCTTGGCTGGACATTGGTTCCCCAGGGTGCTGTGGAGACCAGAGGCATTGTTGCTTTCTCTTTCCTTAGGGCAGTATCTTCTCTCACTGTGAACTGGAGTAAGGCTTTTTATTCTATTTTCATCCATTCCCTCCCTCAGCAGCCAGTGATTTTTGTTTAGACAGAAGTGGCTGCCCTGGCTTGGCACAGGACCTGGCCAGTGGGCTTTATTTGGTGCCGTGCCCTTTCATTGTGAATATAGGCTAGCACTGTCCAGCTTTCAGGGCACACAGTGGGGACAGCTTTCTAATTGTTTCTGGTTTTTTTTCTCAAGCAATCCATCTGCCTCTACTTCCCACATACATGGGACAACAGGTTGGTGTGTGACACCACTGAATGACTTATGTCTGTTTTCCAGCTCAGTGACCTAAACAGAAGGGTCACATTTTCTCATCCATGAAACGAGCAGCCTCAAGTCTGTGTGCTTCCTGTCTCAGGGTTGCTATAGCATGAGAACATAGTTCAGGTTTGAGAAGCAAGGTCTGGGGGCCCTGAGTTGGGTCATCTGTCTGGTGGCTCTCAGCGATGGATTTGCTTGTCACAGCTGCTTCTGGGAACCCCACTTCTGCCACCCTTGGGCCTGGTGCAGCTCG
>PVKN010015742.1:0-18307 GCA_004027915.1 Capromys pilorides | reverse complement strand
TAAATTAACTCCAATGAAGTCATAATATGGTGGTTCTGGTTTTTTACTTAAGCTCTCTTTACATATATATATATATATATATATATATATATATATATATATATATATTTATTGTTAGAGTTCTCATTTTGGTTAAATGTTTCAGAAGAACATGGGTTCTCCCACACTTTTCCCATTTCCATTTTTGTTCCTCTGATTTTTCCAGAACTTGAATATACTTTAAATGTCAGCCTTTCAAATATTCTTTTTCCTTAGATCCGCTTCTTTTGAACATTCTCACTTTCTTCTTGAGTAGAGAAAATCCAATCATCTCATTACAATAATAACCTCAAGTTCCATTGTGAATGAGAGTGTCATGAGAATAAGTCAGCAGTGGAAGGGAAATAAAGGGCATAGTAAAATCCCCTGATTTTAGCAACATAACCTAATTTTCATTAGGGCCCATGTAGCTGCGTAATTTCCATTAGTCACATGCTGACTCCTCTTAGTCTCATGCACAAAAGACCATCTTATTTTTCCTTCAGTTCCATTTCATACTTAGGTTTAATTGAAAATTTAATTATAAGCGCTGGAAGTCATCTGCAGAGTATTTCTCATTTGTGAATTATTTTGCTATCCATTTTTATGGCGTACATTTTTTTCTTGATTGAACTAATTTTTACTTTAAGTGTCATCTGACATTTGCAAATTAGTGACATTTGTGACATTTAATGCACATTCACATGTGTCATCTCAATGTTCACCACAGCCCTGTGAAGTAGGAAGAATTGTTATTATCCCTATTCTATAGGCGAAGAAATAATGGCTTAGTGGAAGACTGTGAGAGGACCACTAAATGGTACATGATATATCCCAAACCTGTATGATGTTTGTTTCAGGAGTATATATTTACCTTCCCTACCCAACCTCTGGCTGATGAAAAATGTGAAAACTCCGTCTGTCTGTCTGTCTGTCTGTCTGTCTGTCTGTCTGTCTCTTCCCCCTCCCCCACCCTTGTTGCAGGGCTGGAACAACCAGGCAGTAGGATGTGTACTAAGAAGTGATTTATTCTAGAAATAGTGAGTATTTACTCTAGCTAGAACAAGACGGTAAATTTCATTCAGTGAAGATTAAGGAGAAGTTGGAGAGTCTTTTTGTTTTGTTTTTTGAGACAGGGTCTCACTAGGTGGCCCAGGCTGGCTTCTCACTTGTGGTGATCTTCCTGTCTCAGCCTCCTGAGTACGAGGTTTACAGCATTACACCAGCATGCCCAGCTAGAGAGTGTCTTATTTTAAGAGAGAAATAAACTGAATGTCAATGATAAAGTTTCCTTGTATACTGATTAGTACAAATGTGATATCCATTAGAATTTTGAAAAAATCTTCAAAGTATAACCACTTCTCTAAATGCAAAACTGCGAAAAGACTTTAGAAGAAACAATGGACTTACTCATCGCTGTAGGAGTATTGCTGTGACATTTTGGGAAGGGGGAAGCCTTTTCTTCCTCTTATTGTGTTAGTGACAATGTAATGGCAGAGGGTGTGGCCACATAAAAGGATGTGACCATAGCAGTATAGATTTTGCAATACATATTTTGGAAGGATTTGAATTTTAGTGCTCACACAGTGGTGCGTGTTTCAGTAAGAATGTTTACAAGGTCTATCTATGCAGTAACATATCAATACTCCAGTTCTTTTCTTGTTTTCGAGACAGGGTCTCACTATATAGTTCAACGTGGCCTTGAACTCATGGTGTAGCCCAGGCTGGCCTCCAACTCAAGGTGATCCTCCTGCCTCAGCCTCTTGAGTTCTGGGACTACAGGCATGTGCCACTGCACTTGGCTCCACTTCCTTTTAAGGCTGAGTAAGTGTTCATTGTATTGGACCAGTTTTGTTCGTCCATTTATCAGTTGTTGGAAATTTTGGTGTTTTTTCAGTCTTGAACTTCCTGTAGTTTGCCTTGATGTCCCCCAAAGGCCTATATTTTATTTATTTATTTATTTTTATATTTTAGGGTTAGTATTTATTTTTTTACACATATATATTTTTTAAATTTTATTTTAAAGAGTAAAAATAGCAGAAACAAAGATAGGAAAACAGTAACAAACAAGAGTACATATAGTACAAGATTTTCAAAACAGGAAAAATTTAACAATGGTTGTATTACATATTTTCATTATCAAATCTGTTTAGATTAATAGATATAGAGATGTAAGTTTGGTCAAACAATTAAACATTAAAACTTTCAATAAACCTTAGTTTTTTTTTTAAACTCTTCCAAATGCACTTTGAACTTGTCACTCTTCTGAAAAAAATAATAAAAAGTTATAGGGGTTGAGGATGCAGAAAACGCAGGGTACTGAGATTGATTCTTGGTACCGCCCAAAAGGCTTATATTTTAGAGCTGGTTTCTAGGTGGCTCTACTGGGAGGTGGAAACCTTAGGGTCCTGATGGTTAGGTCCTTAGGTCCTGGTGGGTTGAAGGTCTTTGAAAAGAATTGTGATCTCTGGTGTCTTCTTTTCGTTGCTTCCAGGATCCTGATGTCAGAAGATTTTTCCTACCAGGGACTCCTTACCACTACTATCTCACACTGCTGCCAGAGTCTCAAAACAGAGGGGCCACCTGATCATGCACCAGGGCCTTCAAAACCATGAACTAATTAGACCCTTTTCTTTACAAATTAATTTAGTCAGGTATTTTGTTATAGTAAGAGGAAGTTTCCATGAATATCCATGTGCATTTTTTTTTTTTTTTCAGTGTGGTTTTGGGTGAATATGCCTTTTGTTCTCTGGGGTTTGTGAGTGCAGAGCTTGGCAACAGCTTCTGGTTTAGGCATGAGCCTATCCAGAGCTGCACCTCAGGGCAAGGAGGAGATTGTAGCCAAGCAGGTACAATTCCACAGCAAGCTGGGTCCAGAGACCCAGCTTTCCAAGATGGAAGGACACTGCCCAAAGTTACTGTCTGGGTGAGGGGATTATTGTTTGAGCAAGAGCTAAGGGAGAATCAGGAGCAGATATCATCCACAGGAGGAGGAACAGAAAGTGTCGGAAATTCTTGGGGTTCAGTATTTTCTTAAGGAGCATGCATAAATTCTCTGTAAAAGATAAATTCCCTGACATTTGAACACCTTCCCCATCAAAGATGCCCAAGGCCATGTAAAATAACACCCACTAAATAACCAAACACTTTTCCCTTTTTGTTTCTTTACTTCTGTTTTCTGTCTCTCAGCTGGGAAGGCACCACAAACACCAGTGACGCTGGCCTGTGAGCTGGAATTGGCAGTTCCTACTTTCCTGTGGCAGGTTCCTCGGACCCAGGCAGCTTCTTCTAACAGGGAGAGGAAAAGGAAAGTTACATAGTTGGATCGCAACATTGTTTGAGGTCAGGAAAAGGATATTGGATATCCTTTTGCTTCAAGTGGATATTCTCCCACTTGAAGCAAAAGAATGGGAGAAAAATAAAACTATTTCCTGTTTTCACTCTTTACAGGGTTGCCCAACGAACAAACGAATTCTTGTTGAATGGAGGTGTCTGTGAATTTGTGCTGCTGAAGGCTTCTTTGGACCCCAGAACATCGCTGAAGAGCTTCAGTGTAGCGGAGCGTGTGGCCAATGGAAGGGCCTTCTTCCCAATTCCAAAGCAGAGGCATGAGCAAGCCGAGCTCTTGAGCTCTTTGAATATCTCTGAGTAAGCTTTTCCAGGTCACACCAATGGACCCTAGAGCGCACACACTCAGGTGAGGCCAAGCCTCATCCACAAAACCATAGAAAGAATCTCCTCCTGAGGTAGGAGTAGTAAACACTCCGCACACCTGCTGCCTCCCGGACTATTTTTGCTTCCCGTTGGAGAGAGCCCCAGGAGAAAGCCAATGCGGAGCGAAGTGAATAGAGACAGAGACAAAACCCACTAGACTTGTGATTACACTGATAGATGAAAACAACAATTAAGCAACTGTGAACACACAAACACACAAAGATGCACACACAACAGATCTTTTTTCTTTTCTTTTTTTTTTTTTTTTTAATTTTCAGGACATCTGTACAGAGTTGAGTTGTTGCTACTTTTCAGTTCTTGGCAGACTTGGCTATTAGCCTGTGAAAGATATTTTTCGTTTTAAAAATTATTGTTCTGTCATCTTTTCATTCTCCTCTCTTAAGAAATCTACTTAAATGAGTTCATATATTTTACGAAGGTACATAAATACCCAAAGATATACATATTGACATCATTTAATGCATGTGTGTTTTTAATGTATAAAAATGGTATTCTATCAATAGATTTCATCTGAGATTCTTTTCCTTTCCTCCTTCTCATTCTCTTCCTGCCTCTTTCCCTCCAGTCTTTCTTTCTCCCCTTCTCTTTCTCCTTTTTTTGGTGGTACTGCAGATTGAACCCACGACCTCTGCACTGAGTTTTCCATGTTTGAGACAAGGTCACACAGAGCCACTTAATTGCCCAAACTGTCTTCATACTTTCACCCTCTTGCTTCAGCTTCCCAGAATGCTGGGATTATAGGTTTGTGCCTCCATTTCCGCCTTTATTTTGCTTTAAACTGACTCTGTGTTTGAAGTTCTCGCGTCATTTCTATATGTAACTCATTGGCCTGACTTCCTGGGTTTGACTCAAGCTCCCTACTACCTAAGAACACTGCTATTGCTTTTTTTTTTTTTTTTTGAAATGAGATCTTATTATGTGCCCCAAGCTACTCTTGAGCTCACTAATAGCCCAGGCTGGCCTAAAACTCTTGAGTCTTCTGCCTCAGCTGAGTTTTGAGATTACAAATGATGCTGCTGTTGATATCTTGATGCATGTCTGGAAATATACCCACAGGTAGAATTGCTAAAACTAACTTCTGGTTGTTTTAGTTACTGTGTAAGTCCATAAATTCTCTCTCTTTTTATGTAAGGCATGAACAATGGTTTTTTGTCACTGCATCCATTCATAAAGGCTTTCGGTTAGTCCTTGCCTACTGGAGATGAGGAGAACTGTGTTCCATCTGCCTGGGATCTCTGACTCTCTTCTGAAAGGCAAAAGATACAGTAGCCTTTGGGGTTTTCATTTAACACTCTTTTTTATTTTTATTTTTATGTATTTGGTACAGGGTCTACAGAGCCTCCCTATGCAGATTGGACTCATAGATCAGCCTTCCAAGCGCTGGGATTACAGAAGCGCAACACTATGTCCAGTCTCAGTTGCCTTCTCAATGCTCCCCTGGGTGCAAGGCTGGCACAGCACACTGGGGATCGAGCCCTGGCTGGTGTGCTCTGCCTAAACAGCCATTAGTACTCTTGCTGCAGGCTTTGGAACTCAGCAGTCAGATTTTCCTTTGCAAAAAAGTCCCATTATTCCTTTTGTACATGATGAATAATGTGAATCTGTAGGTGTTGTTTTATGGGAAAAAAGGTCTTATATATTTTGTTAAAATCCATGTTAAATGCTGAGAACATTAGAAATATGTTTTCAAACTTTGGAATTGCAAGTGTGTTTGTAACTGTCTAGAAATGGGAATATATTGATACTAAAAATACTTTACTAGATCAATCATCTTAATAATAAAGTCTCAGTAAAACAATCTTTTCTCACCGCAGAAATGCTAGTTGTGAGACTTTGGTTAGGGAGATTTCTTTCCGCAGTGTGTAGATCCTTTTCCAAATGTTTTTATTTACTGAACACTTTGAGACTTCTCAGAAGTCTTCACACTGCTGTGAAAACCCCCATTCTATGCGCCAAGGTCAGTCGAGGTAACTAAGGAATAATTGAATAGCCCTCTTTTCCCTTGACAATGAGCTGATAGCAATAAAATGAAATGCAACAGAGATAGTCAATGAATACAAATATAAAACTGTTCCTGGATGTTCATCCTAACATTAAATGAGTTCAGAAAATGATAGGTCTGGTTTGATAGCAATTCTCATGAAAAAAACAGAGGCTATGTGTAGGACAGAAGAGGGGCATGTGAGAAATCTCTGTGCCTTCCTCTCAACTTTGCTATGAACATGAAACTATCTAAAAATATATTTTTTTTCCCTAAAAGGCAGAGGTGTTAATTGATACTAACAATATTATGGTCTGGAAAGTCTGTTAGGAACCCCAGTGCAATCCACACTAGCTGGACTAGATGGGTTGGCTGTGTGAGAATGACCCTATCTCCTTTGCTAATTTTACTGTCCTTGGGGTGTCACTCTGAGCACTAAAAGAAGAGAAGGGCAAGAGGGAAGCTTTCAACCAAGGACAGTTGTCATGGAAAAGAATTCACAAAGTATCAGGCCAGTAAAGTCTAAGTATGCTTAGACTTATCAGCTGTCTTGAAATATTTGGAGGATTTACATACAAATAAGGACATTACTTTACCTTGTATAGCATCTCATGATTTTCAAAGCCCTTTATTTTTATACCTTAATTCTGTTGTTATATTGGCCTTGGGAGTTAGACCAGGCAGGAATTGTTCTCAGTTTATAAATGAGGAAACTGAAATTCAAAGATGCCAACATTACTTTGTTTAGAGTAGCACAGTGATAAAACAGAGATGCTGGGACTGGTTGCAGGTCTCTTGTCATGTTTAGTGTGAATTTCAATGACATAAAACATTTTATGCTCCATGGATGGCAAATACAAGGCTACTGGGGGTGAATGGAGCAGGAGGCAATCAGCTCAATATAATAAATTTTCAAAAACACCAGTAAGTAGTGACCTTGGTTGTTGATACTCCTTGTTCAACAGAAATTAAATAATGGGATAGTAGAGAAATGATTACTGCAAGAAGAGACGTTGGGTGATCATCTTTGTTTCTATAACTATTATTTTCTTTGTGTTAGGCTAGGAAGGAAACAAATGTTTAAATATGTTTACAACGGTCTTATCCTTTTATTTGTCATTTTGCTAATGAGAGCTGAGATGGGAAAATACAGTTTCACTTGAAAAAATATTGTTCAGGCTGGTGACAGATAAATGACTCCTGGATATATTTATGTCAATCTTATTTCTGTTTTTCTTGCAATCATCACAGTACATTGATATCTCTTATGTTTCACCCATATCCATTAATACTAGTTTTTTGGAGAGGCAAGTAATGAGAAAATAGTGAGGTGCAGGAGCCAGGGTGCAGCAGCCTAGTGACCTCCTGGGCTTCATGGTTGAGATCTATAGCAGGGAGTAGTGTAAAGCGCTAGTGGCACATTTCAGGAGGGGCAGGTACTCCTCTTCTGAGGCCCAGGAGGCCCTGACTGCCGGACTCAACTTGAACGGAGTTCTACGCACAGCTGTGGTTCATGAGCTGTTGCGTTGCCTGCCTGTAGCTAAAGCCTGTGTCACAGGTGCAGGGTCTTTAGGGCCTGTGCCCTCTGCTAGTCCCCACCAAGAGCACCCACTTCCTGCTCTGCTGCAGACCCCCACCGGTCCAGCTCCTGCCTTGCACAAGAAGTCCTAGCACAAGCTTGAGGGTCAGGTGAGCCGTGGGGCCACACACCCTACCTTGAATGCTCCAGTCACCTAGGGCACCTTCAGGACACTCCCAGTCTCCACCAGTACCCTCTGCTTCCAGGAATGGGTAACTCTTAAAGACCAGGACATGGCAGGACCTGCCAACCTGGTATCCAACTCATAATCCTCTTGCCTCAGCCTCTCAATGCTGGGTTTACGGTTGTGTGCCACTACGCTGGCTCCTTTTTTTTTTTTTTTTTCTTTAAATGCTTTTTATTTATTATGAGGTCTCACCTGCACTGCTCAAATGTGCAATCCTTCCACCTGGCTTTCCAGAGTTCTCTGGGTCATAAGCCCACACTACCATGACTGACTCTGTTTTATTTTGCAACAGGGCCTCACTAAACTGCCTTTGCTGACCTTGATTTGGGAATATTCTTGTCCTGCCTGAGCCTCTTGAGTAGCCATGTGTCACCTACCCCATTTGGTTTTCCATAATTTTGCTTCTTTTTTTTTTTTTTTTAAGGCAGGGTCTTATGTAATTCAAGTTGGCCTTGACTTCACACTGTAGCCCAAGAGATAATCTGAGTAATCCTCTTATTTCTGCCTTCTCAGTGCTGAGCTGTGTGTGTCACCACACTCAGCTAACACTTTCATCCTTTTCCTCGTTTAAGAAACGATCCTCAAATGGCCACTCTACAGTCTTTATATTCTGCCTCTACCACAAGGCTGCCCTGGAGGATGAACTGTGTATATGGTGAGGGGTAGGGATTCCATGCATTTCTACCTGAGATCTCATAGTAACTTTGTCATAAATTGAAGCTCTCTTTCTCTCTTGAAAAAAAAAAAAAATCATGAAAGTCAAGCCCTGGGAACTGAGCTGCCTAGGAAGAAGGGTGAGGCCACACTGCCTCAGAAGCTCACGAAGTTTGATGTTTGTGCAGCCTCAAGTATCTTTATTTTTACTGTATCTCTAAAGCTCACAGCATGATCAGGGTTGGTAACTATGGAGACCAGCATGATTTATTTACTGCTGAGAAGATTTGGCCCTGACAGAATCAGAACCGGTTTCTTCATGCACATCAGTATTTGAGGGAAAAAAGATGGATTACTGAAATGGAAGAATCCAAAGAAATGCTTTAAAAGAAGGCACAGAAAAGTAAAAGGGAGAACATGTTTGAAGAAGTATGTGGACTGATGGCCTTCTCATCTCTGAATCTCTCCCTGTCTGGTATTGTCCTTGTAGAAAGCCCTTTCCATCCAGAAGATGATCTTTGAGCCACCGGCTCTACTCTCAATCTGAATCCCAGAACCTTTCTAGTAACACTGGCCAACACTTTCCTCTCCCCTTTCTACTGACAGTTCCTGTGCCCTGCCTACTTGCTGTGAAATACAGTGAACTGAACATTTTTATCAGTGTCCCCTGAGCTGTCCCCATGGCTACGAGTGTGATGTTTTTAAAGGGTCTGGTCAAGGGGTCAAGTGGGAACTGAGATGCAGACCATGGTCCTCTCTCTACACCAATAGCCAATCTAGAGAAAGTAATGGCATTTTGGATCTCCTTAAAACATCTAATGGACTAGTGTGGGCCTGATTGTCCTCCAAATACTATCATGTGCTTGTCATACCTCTCCAATGAATTGTACACCCCTTGAGATAAGGAATAGAAAGAGGGCTTTTATAAAAGGAGAGGTGTCAAGAAGGTCTGCAAAGAAGGAGAAAGCCTAGGAAACAAAGTGGAAGCCCAAGAACTTGAACACACAGAGGAGATTTATTTAGTTATTTTTTTTTAAAATTTTTTTTATTATTTATTTATTTATTTGTTTGCTTGTTGTGTTTGTTTGTTTCTTTTTATTTATTCATTTTGTGGCTGGCTCAGCCTGCCCTGGTGGTGGCGCTGGCGCAGCATGTGGTGCCAGGGATTGAACTGCAGTCCCCGCAGTTGCCTGAGCCCTCCTAAGCAGGCGCTTTAGACCACTGAACCATCTCGCCGGCCCCCAGAGGAGATTTATTGACCCTGCTTTGTTTTCTTGTGTTCTGAAGGAAGGTTGATTTTCCATGGTGTTCCTAACTCCTGCTCTCTAGGAGTAGGAGTGGTACTGGACCCCCAAAATAAGGTCTTTATGCCTGCCAAGGGCTGGGCTTGTCAGGCTGTGTTAGCAGTGTCTGGATTCTGCTGGTAGCTATGGCTGGGCTGCGGCTGCTGATTGACTAGAATGGGACTCAGCATGGATTTGGAATCACAAAAGGGAAACAACAGAGCTCTTTAGGAGATGATATTTCATTAGTTTCTGTGTGTGAGTGGATCCAAAGATGGGGGCTGGGGAGATAGCTCAGCAGTCTAAGCGCCTGCCAGGCAAGCTGGATTCAATCCCCAATACCACAGGCTGTGTGTAGCAAGACCCTGTACCAAATAAATAAAAGATTAACAAAATAAAAATCCCAGATTAAACCTGGCTCTCAACTGGCTGATAACCTTGTGAATAAGGGCATTGTGCCAAAGCAAGTTTTGTGCTTTCATGATACGAACTACAGCAGGTTGGAGACACGTTTTCTGGTTCCCATCTACAGCACGTCTAGCCTGCTCCATTTCCTGTGAGGTATCTTTTTATATTAATGTAGTAATTTTAAATTTTGTTCTTTTACTGCTAAAGCTCATACTTAAATGAAAAAATAGATTCTGCATCAAAATCTTCCTTTTCTCAATCATGGTTAATCATTTTCATATCCGGTAATGATTTCATTGTTTTGGTCAGTTCTTTTTCATTCGTGTGAGTGCTATCTTGAAGCTCCGTATAGCTGACCATTTCACTGTTGTTAAAGGCAAGAAGTACTGTCATTTGTTATGTCATGACCATGGCTACATATGGTTTGCCCAGATAGTTCATTTTAACTTCAGCTGTACAAAGACGATGTAACCATGTTAGTTTCTGTCCGCTAAAACGCTGGCTATAAAATAATTTTTGAAAAATCCCAGACTGGGTGTGGTGACCCATGCCTATAATCCCAGATCTTGGGAGTCTGATCTAGTAGTGAGACCATGAATACTGTTTCCCTAAAATACAAAAAAAAAAAAAAAAAAAAAAATCCCAAGATGGGCTAGGGAGATAGCTCAGCAGCATAAGTCCCTGCCTGCAAGTACAAAGTCCTAAGTTAGATCCCTGGTATTAAAAATCCCCCCAAAATTTGATCCTTCTGATCTCTAACAACATCCTTCTTCACTTTTCAAAATGATACGGCCTTTGTCATCACTCAGGTACTGTATTGCGTTCTGCAAACTTTATCTTCTGGGATCCTTTACCACAGTCATGCCTGGCTAACCTTCTTACATTTAGTTTCCCTATTTTTAACAGTATGTATAAATTGTGTGAGTGACTTAAGAAGAAATCATGGATTTCCAAAAATAGACAAAGAGAAAAGCTCTTCAAAAGTATGGAAATTTATATTAGCTTTTTGTGTTTTTAGGCAGAAAGAAAACTGGACCTAATAACCTATAGATAAGAGTTATCCACTGGGATGAATTTCAGATGATCAGAGGAAGCAGGATAAGCTGTGATGGAACTGTTCTCAGTATTACATAGTTGAGTGTTTTCCCTTTTTGACATGAGCTCAGACCTCATTAGCTAATGCCTGTCACATCTGGGTAGAAGAAACACAAGCAAAATCACAGTATGATGCAGCGTAAACAGATGGGAATTTTACTGAACAGTTAAAAAAAAAGTAAAGCCTGGAAATTTTGCATCCTTAAATAGATCCTTTTTGTTTGAATGGGCCCTGATATTCATATACAACAGAAATGAAGGTCCCTTGAAGTAGACATTGCAGAAACCATCTCATGGACTCATTTTCAGTAATCCAAAGCTTTTGGTTTGTGGTATGAGGTTCAAACAAGTTTTCTAACTTAGTGGTTTTCCTGTTTTAGACCTCTGGATCTTGGGCAAGTCACCCAGTGTATCCAAACTCAGCGAGCTCATCTGTGGAATGGGAGACAGAATGATACCCTATGAGGTTACTGTAAGGATTAAATGGGATGGCCCACATAAGGCACGTGTTTAGGGCAATGTCCTCAACAGAGGGATTGATACATGTTTGCCTGGGTAATCATGGTTTTGCCCAGTTGTTAAGCACATTGACTCCAATGCCAGCATGTCTGTCTTTGGATCCTACCTTTACAACTTTGAGAAGGTTACTCAACTCCTCTGATCCTACATTTCCTCAACTGTCACCAGGAGGGAAGACTACCAGCTATCTTGGGGTTATTAAGTGAGGTGTTAGTTACAACACTGCCAGACACACAGTGAACACACAATTAATTATTTTTATTATTCTGGAAGTAGAACTTAATGGGCTAGATACTTACTCCTCCTGCCTTTTCTCCATTGTCTACCCCAAATCGTGACATTCTTACACTATATCATTCTGTTGTCTTTGTTTAAATATAAGCTACTAGAAAAGCCTTAATTCACTTAAACTGTTCTCTCTCTTTTGGGGGATACAAGCAGTGGTACAACAGTAGCAGAACCAGAAACATTACTATGTAGCTCAAGCTGGGGTCAAACTCGAAGTGATCCACCTGACTCTGCCTCCTGAATGCTGAGATTACAGGCATGAGCCACCACCTCAGCTGTATAATTTTTAATTTTGAAATGATTTTGCTTAGTTGCTAACTTGCCTAGGGTGGGTTCAAATTGTGATTTTCCTGCCTCAACTTCCCAGAGTGCTGGGATTACAGATGTGCACCACCAGATCCAATTAGGTTGGGGGTATTTAGAAATTCTTCTTCTACAATAATATAATTTTCATTTTAATGCTGGCCTTGCCAATACAGCAATAATGCTGACTACAGTAACTATAGAACTGTGATGTGGAGATAGTGTGTTAAGCTAGTTATATAAGTCATTTCATTCACTGTAAACTGAAACCTCGTAGGTATTATTATCATCAATTTATAAAAGAAGAAAATTAAGAACCCAGGGCTCTCAGGGAAATTCAATGATTTTCTTAGGATTATACATATATCATTATTAAACAGTTGGAGCCTGACTGCAAGCCAGTGCACCCTCAGATGCTGATGTGGACTCACCACCCTCCCTGTGAGACTAGAGGAAGTTATGCTTTGGAGAGACCCTTGGCTAGATATGCTCCTTACTTTCCTTTATGTGGGTTTTCCTGCCTTCTTGCACAGATGGCCAAAAACATAAGCTTAGATGGAAGTAGATACCCTGACTAAATGTCACAGTGACATAGCCGTGGAGAGGTTCTGACAGTGTGGTCGTCAGCACCTTAGCTTTCTCAACTTCTAAGGTCAGTGCTGCATCTTGCCTCAAAAGGATGTTTGTCCACATCTCCTTTCTACCTGCAGAGTGTAACTCACATTTATAGTATCTGCTTAAATTTGAAAAATTTATGACAGCAAAGAACATGTTGCCATTGATCTCTCTCAAAACACACTGCCTCACTTTAGAACACACATCCCATTGTTCTCACCACTTGCTGAGACAGTTCTGAAAGTCTTTCTTTGTGTCTTTAAGAGGTGTGATAAAAAAAATAAAAAAAGCAGTGAATGCTGCTGCTGGGCACCATCCGATGGAAGGGATGACTCATAAAATCATTATGGTGCGTCCTCATCTACCTTATTTACTGGACCTGGCACAGTGCAACTTGCAACTCATCCCCAAGGTCAAAGTGACCATGAGAAGTCAATGTTTTGCATTAATTCAAGACATTGAGATAGCTATGGCAGTTCAACTGGACGTAAAAAAGGACTTCCAGAGCTGTTCCAGAAAGTTGGATGGGGTGTATTTATAGTGAAGGGGAATATCTTGAGGGGGATTAATGACAATGTATTTTTTACTATAAAATTTTTACAACTTAAGCATTTACTGTATTTTTCAGTTGTACCATATACATAGGTGATTTGCACTAAGTGAAAATTTCAAGGAAATTTAGGCCAAGGGTTGTTTGCTTTTGCAAATATTCAGCTAAATAGTCCCAAATTAAGGTGAATTCATGTACCGGAGATTTCGTATGATAGTCATTCTCCCTATTTCAGATTAAGCCATGAGATGGATACCTAAAAGCACTCTAAGAGTCATTGTTTATAATCTCGTGTAAAGAATGAAAGTTTGTAAAAGAGAAGAAAAAACCTGAAAACTGCATCACTGCCTCTTGCAATGCTCTCCATGGGGTCTTATTGACAAACACAAAGAAGGTCATACATAAATGTGCCTTGACTTCTGCCATGGAGGACAGGAAATAGGAAGGATAATGCAGACAAGAAATACCGAGTACCCATGCAAAGTGAGAGGCAGCTTTTGAGACACTGGTGAGACTACTAGGGTGTTATGTTTAGATGGGTAAGAAATAACTTATGAGAAAGGCAGAATTCATGAAATGTATTAAATATGAATAAGGCAGTAATCTGTAAAATATATTCCAGGAAAGTAGAAGTAAGTAACATATATGATGGGAAAAGAAAGAATGCTAGTTATAGATAGAAAGTCATGGAGAGAACAAGTGCTGGTAATGTTCTTCCAGCTGAAGGTATGTCACCTCTCAGTTGACGTTGATTGTGATCCCTGTTCTTGTCCCACATATCCATGGTCCATGAAGCTCTCATAAAACCCAGAGCTCCTCAGTAGGCTTGTGGCTCTTTGATACTCATGGGCTCATTTTTGTAAACCATCACTCTTCCTCTCTCTCAGATGTGCTCTGCATAATTACAGGTATAGTTGTGGCCAGGGATATTTGCTCTTGAATTTCTATGAGAGAACACATGTGTCATTCGTCCTGGGCACTTTCTCTCTGGGACCCCCTTGTGCAGCCTCATCACATTATGTTAGGTTGTCATAACCACATCGTCATTGGGAAAGACTGACGGCACAGAGACAGAAAACATGAATGGTGCCTATCCCAAGATTCAACTAATGTGGTCTTCCAACCTGCTTGCATAAACCCTAAGTATGTTCCCTTACCCCTTTTTTCTATTGATTTTCATGGTGTTTTTTAAATTGATTTACAAATGCCATGCAATTTGTGCATATTTAAGATAAGTTCTCAACACAGTATCCGTATCATGCCATTTCCTTAGAATCTTTTCCCTAGTCCGTTTTCACTACTATGTTCATTTGTTTCCTTGGATAAGACACCAACAGCAAATGCTTTCACTCCATCCAAGGAACTAAGAAAGACTGTGCCAAGACAGTTTGGAATGGAGGCAAAACCAATTTTGGAGAGCCCACTGTGTATTGAAAAAGAAAGTAATCAAATAAATGTGTTGTGTTACATCTTGAATATGGTCCCAGGCCCTTTGCCAGGTAGTCAGTGAACATTTTTTATGAATTTTATTTTTTCCATTAGGAAAATTACCAAACCTCTGAGTTACCAGAGTAGCACAGGAGGAATATGGACTCTGTGTCAATTGTGCAGAGCATGCTTGGGAGGAAAAAAGCATGATGGTTTAGGTCTTAGTTACTTTTCTCTTGTTGCTGGGACAAAATGCCCAACACCCAAAATTAAGGAAGGAAAGGTTTATTTAGCTTACAGTTAGTGGAGGTTTCAGTCCATACTTTGTTGGCTCCAAGGCAGTGTGGCACATGGCAGAGGACAGATGTTCATGGCTGCGAAAAAGCCAAAAGCGGGGAGCAGTGGCTGCAGCACCTAACAAACCTCTCTCCCTTCCTTATGTTGTAATCAGGCTGTCCACCCCAGGGCATGGGTAGCAGTCACATGCATCATTCCAGTGTTGGATCATGAACTGATCACAAACTCTAGAAGCTGCACCAATGACTGCATGAAGCTTGGGCAGGGGGGTGGGGTACAACTAGACACAAGCCACAGCAGTTTGTAAGATGGGTCCACAAATAACAAATGAGTTTAATAACTCTGGGTGACTTAGTAGCTCATGTTGAGAGACCTCCTTAATGTATTATTTATGTCTTCCATGCTTTTTCTAATGTAACAACTTTCTCCCCTCTGGCCACAGTATTCTACTGCTCATTTACCATGTTTTAGCCACAAATGATCAGTCACAGCCCTACAAAAAGTACAGATTATAAAAGAAAACACTTCCCACACATTTGTGAAGTGGTTTCCAGCTGGTCTTAAAAGTGTCTCCAATTCTTTCCGGATGTAAGTGCTTATCTGTTAGTGCTTATCACGCGAGTCTTTTCCTGCTCAATTTCAAAAGTGGGAACATGGACCTTAAAACCCATGCTTCAAGAGACTGGCATTTGACAAACTGGATGAAATAAATATGTTGTACTTCGATAAGAAAAATGTCTTAAGCACTAAATAGTGAAAAAATATCTCTCTAATAAACAAACAAACAAACAAACAAGCAAACAAACATCTTTTCACTATACTGGGTAATACTTGGTTTGGTTCTTTTGTCACCAGGAGCAATAAAGTTGAGTATTTGCAAGGGTAAAGTGCAGATGTATGACATGATGCATATACATAGGACACAAACCAAGTGACTCATAAATTCCTCAGGGGACTTTTGGTGGGTGAACTCCTGCAGGAAATTGTTTGCAAAGGGAAAAAAACCTATCATGTAACTTCAGGAGCCTGCATTCTGTATAGTTCTCTCTCTATATCATGGCTCTGATATATTTTCATGGTGCTGTAGGTACTTTGACCCTGGATGTGACCTCTGGGAGCCTTGCCAACAGGAGAGGAGGAGTAAGGGATTCATTATTTCCAGGCCACTTTATAGAACAGGAGATCCCTGTGCTTGAATTTATGGGATTAGATAGGTATTCATCTTCCTCCCTCTTCACAACTTCCTGCCTGTGTGGCTGGGGTTGCAATAGTTGCAAGGTTCACTTGAGGTCATTCAACTTTGGATTTAGACAAGATAAATGATTGCTTCTACCAGAGACATGGTGAAGAAATCACTCTCACTATGATAAAACATTAAGGTGCAAAGTAATAAAGTACAGAAACTCTCCAAGCTATAGCTGTCTTCTAAAAGTCTCCTGGCTTTGATGTGTTTGTTAAACATAGACCTATTTTTGCTTTATTTTAGTTGTTTTTGGTTAAAACGGGTGTGTGAGTCTCTTTGGCCCGCAGTAGGTGGATTCCTATGAATGGGCCACGAAACAAGATTGATTTCAGGAAGACTCCTTGAGAATGGTATGACCTCGTAGTCTCACATAGTTCCTTAGCAATAACCCTCAGCCTAAAGTTATTGATGTCTCAGTGAGTTAAAAAATTAGAATGGCATTTCCCAAACAGGGTCCTGCAGACTGCATAAGCTTATGAGTATTCTTGTTGTTTTGTTGTAACTACTGTGTATGCTAAAGATACAAGATGTGAAAGGTCCTGGCTTAAACAAATATCCAGGAATTTCTTTTCTGCAGAGCAATTCAAAGTATTGAATATGTTGGTGTGCATCACGTGCCTTAGAATGAATGGGTGGCAAAACAGTTTGTGAAGCACTGAACGGTGGCCCAGGCCAGGAATCAGCTGACTTCTTGGCAGCCAATGGTTTAGGCAATGTCGTTGGGCAGCCCTAAGAGTGATGGAGGCATGGGGTGAAGAGGGCACGAAAAGAAATGGAGATGAAATTTAAATATATAGAGAAATAGATATGAGAAGATAAAAACTGCTTCATTCCAGAATTAGCTTTTTAAAGCCTCCCAAGCATTTCTAGTCTTTTAGATGCATGTATGTGTGTGCATATGTGTGTGTGTATGATAATGGTCATTATGAAACTATATATATATATATATATATATATATATATATATATATATATTTTTTTTTTTTTTTTGTGGTATCAGGTACCAGGGATTGAACTCAGGACCCTGCACTTGCCAGTCAAGCACTTATTCTGCTGAGTTGTGTCCCCAGCCCTTTGAAACTGTATTTATATGAGTATAATCATGCTATATATATTGATAATCTATACTTTAATACTTTATACATATCTACTTCATTTTTTTATTTCAAACTTTTTTTTATTAGTATATGTTAGAAGTACGTAATGTTCACATTCATTTTATTTATTTATTTGTTATTGTCTTTTTGAGACAGGATCTTGCTGTGCAGTTCGGGCTGGCCTTGAGTTTACTTTTGTAGCCCAGGATGGTCTCGAACTCACACTGATCCTCCTGCCTCAGCCTCCCGAGTGCTGGGAATACAGGCATATGACACCATGCCTGGCTCCACACATTCATTTTATAGAATAGGTACATATACTAAACATTCTTTTTTTGGTATCAGGAATTGAACTCAGTACCTTGTACTTGCTAGGTGCTTGTAGTGCTGAGCTATAACCTCAGGCCAACAGATCTTAATTCCTTTCTTTTTTAAAAAAATGTATTTAGGACAGGATCTACAGTGTCTACAGTGTCACTACACTACAAAGATTGAACTCATAGCAGTTCTCTTGTTTCTGACCTCCCAAGTGCTGGGATTACAGGTGTGCGCCACCATGCCCAGTCTCAAGCGCCATCTCAGTGCACCCTGGGGGCAGGGCTGGCACAGCATGCCAGCCACTGTGCACTGCCTAAGCAGGCGCTTTAGTCAGCTGAAATATCTGGCTGACTCTCATATCTTAATTCTTTATTCCCCTTTCCCTCCCCCATCTCTAGATCCAGTTCCCATTAGCAAATAATATATCCTTGTTTCTTTTTAAAAATTAATTTCCTTTTGTTAACCATGTTTGCAGTATGTAATGGCCATATTCCTTGTGAGAAGTTGGCACATGAACGTAACATCTTCATTCTTTTTTCATCCCCTTTCCTCCTTCTCCCCATTTCATTCCTTTTGTGAAAAGATTTATTGCCCTATTTTCTATTATCTATCTTTTATTTTGTTCTTTACTTTATTTACACTTTTGAGTTTCTCAAAAGCTTGTAAGACAAACCGTACAATATTTAAGTTTGTGTGTCTGATTTATTTC